>JASAND010031033.1:0-56707 GCA_030248195.1 Trissonchulus latispiculum
ACTTTCAAACCCGTAAGAGAAAGTCGATTTTTTCAAAGTTCATTTTTTCCGGGCAAGTTTGGTATCATTCGAAAGCTCTTGGCCTGGAGATTTCAAAAATGTAAATATTAGCTCTTAATTCCTTCCCGTTAATTAGTTATGCCTAATTAGCACTTTTCAAAATCCGCAAAGTGCCTGCACTTTTCAAAATCCGCAAAGTGCCTTTATAGGTCATATTATGGGGGGCTCTCCGAGCTCCCCCATGATAAAATAAACTGAACGCGTTGAGTATCCTTACAAAACAGGAAAGGAAACAGAGTAGAAGACACTTTAAGAGACAGAAAGTCTGTCACAGAACTACATAATAAAGCAGCACAGAAGTAAAATCTATGAATCTGGCTTTGGGATGCTCCCCGGTTGGTGGTGTCCTTCTTGGAGAGGGCAGGCCTTCTATAGACTGGCATTTTTTAGTGGGGGGGGGGGTGGGGGCCCCCCACTTTTCGGAGCCCCCCCCACACTTTCTGGCTTTTTCCTAGGCAAAAATTTCTGGGGGGGGTCCCCCCCCAGGTCTGGGGGGGGCTCGGATTTCTGGGGGGGGCAGAAAAATTTTTAGAAAAATGTCTAAAAATAGCTATTTTTTGCTGCTGAGCTAAAAAATTCACTATTTTCAACTTAAATTTAAGCTTAAAATAGCTAAAAAATGCTTAAAAATGGGTAAAAATCCGGCGAAGCCGGAAAAAATTTTCAAAATTTGCCCTAAAAACCCTATTTTTCCGGGCACTTTAGGGTAGGGGGGGGGTTCTGGGGGGGGAAGGCCCGAATCCTAGGGGGGGCGATTCTGGGGGGGGGGCGAGCCAAGTCTGGGGGGGGACCGGATTTCTGGGGGGGGCCCCCCACCCCCCCCCCTGTAGGAAAAAGCCAGACATTCGCCCCCCCCCAGTTTTCGGCAAGCCCCCACCCACTTTTTTGGGGGTCGCCCAAAAGTGTCTAAAAATTAGGTTTTTGAGGTCAAATTTTCAAAAATTTTCTCAATTTTTAGCTAATTTATGGACTTATAAGCTCATTTTAAGTTAAAAAACAGCGATTTTTTGCGTTTTTAGCCTAAAAACGCTAATTTTTCGCTAAAAAGTTTGGTATAGTTTACATTTGGCGCGCCCCCCCCCACTTTTCGGAAGCCCCCCCCCCCACTTTTCGGCAAGCCCCCACCCACTTTTTTGGGGGTCGCCCAAAAGTGTCTAAAAATTAGGTTTTTGAGGTCAAATTTTCAAAAATTTTCTCAATTTTTAGCTAATTTATGGACTTATAAGCTCATTTTAAGTTAAAAAACAGCGATTTTTTGCGTTTTTAGCCTAAAAACGCTAATTTTTCGCTAAAAAGTTTGGTATATTTTACATTTGGCTCGCCCCCCCCACTTTTCGGAAGCCTCCCCCCCCCACTTTCAAAACCCTTAGAAATGTCAGATAGACCTGCCAATCATATGCTCAGCGACGATTGCCTGCACGAAGAGAGAGAGAGTAAAATCTAAGTGCGCTGCACTGCCGCAGGAAAAATGTTTTAAAATTTATGAAATCTATTAAAATTATATATATATATACGTATATACATTATATATGCTTAATTTTCACTCAAAAAATGCTTATAAACAGCTGAAAAAAATTGTCAAGGGGGCCCGGAATGTCAAAGGAGGGGACCCAAATCGCAAAGGGGGACCCGCCCCCCCCTGGCGCCGCCACTGGGGGTTACCCCCCAAACCCCCCCCCTCAATTACACCTAAGCTCAAAACTTTCCTGTATTTTAACGTTCTCCCTTCAAAATAAGGCTTGCCTTTAACGTTTTCGGCGTTTTACACCGTTTTAAAGCTATTTTAAGCCACAATTTGAGAAACAATTTCTAAAAATGGATCCGCCACCGATCTGATGGTCGACCCCCGAAAGTTAGAAGGGGTATAGCGCGGCGGGAAAAAAACCCAAACCGATATGCGGGAAAAAAAACCCCATCGCCAGTGTGAGTCACCCATATGAGCTAGATCGGATTTTAATTTAATATTTATCTTAAAGAGCGTCCAAAACTACCCTAGAGGGTGTATTACTGTAGCTCCCACTGCTTCTCAGCAAATTTTTTGGGACTTTGAAAATTTTGGAATTTTTGGTCCCAACATGGGGGTCAGGCAGGGTCAACTTTGGGGGGTCACCCTGAACTACTGGAAAGACTTAGCCCAAAACGGATAACAGTTTCACAGAGGATATGTCTCGAACTTCACGATGATGTATTCAATTTGGCTCTAGTGCCTGTGGTGCGACCTGGGGGTGACCTAGACTCGGCGGGAAAAAAACCCATATGCGGGAAAAAAACCCAAATTTCAAAATGAATTTTTTTCTAACCATTAGCAGCAAAGGAAAAATTCATGCATTTCTTAGCTCAGTAGAGCCTCCTGATTAATTTGGTATAGAGTTGACCTAGGTTCGACCTTCTAGGTCCAGGTGGCCAAAATCTGAGATGGTGCCATTTCAAGCCAAATTTTCAAATTTCGCCAAAAACCGCTAAATTTTTCACTAAAATAGGTCGGGTTTGGCTTTAAATGCAATAAAAACACGTTTTCTATGTGATAGGATGCTTAAACTGCAGAAATTAAGCAAATTTCAAAAATGTCCAAAATTTGCCTATGTTTACGTGTTAAACATACGAAATTTTGAAAAGTCAATTTGACATGATTTTTTGCAAAAATATTGGTATTTTATGATTCAGATGTACTAAAAATGACCCGCTCTTTCGAATGGTATAGTCAAAACCGTTCTGGCGTGCTTGCAGCAAAAAATTCGGCTGGGTTTTTTTTCCCGCCCATGGGTTTTTTTCCCGCATTGGGTTTTTTCCCATCGGTTTGGTCGAAAATTTCTCGCCAACGGTAAGCGCTAGAGAGACGTTTTATAGCTCATTTTGAAGCTCTTCGCAAGGCCTCATTATCGTTAGATTTTCGATTTGTCGCTTAATAAAAAAGTTACAGCCAAAATTCGAAAATTTAGATTTTTTCCCCGCCGCGCTATATATACCCCCAAAACCGTCCCAGAATTCTACCTCAAAACCATAGATGTAACGGGGATTTGGATTTTTAATTGGCAAAAATTTTTAAAAAAAGTCCAAATTTTTGGCTTAACGTGTTTATTATCGCGAGAAATACACGTTTATAGCGGTTTTATGGACTTCTAGACTCAATATTGACCTTATTGTGGACTCAGAAACATGTTGGCTATCAAGTTTTCGAGTTTAAAAACACTGTCTAATGTTAAAATTACTTAATGATTTCATGTTTTTCGGTATTAGCAATGGCTGAAAATGCGATTTTTGGCATAAAAATAGAAAAATTTTTGGGGGAGCGTTGGGGGGGGGTCGTGGGGGGTCTAAAAAGGGGGGCCCCCAAAATTCCGGGGGAGGGGGCCCCCCAACCCAAATCCCCGTTACACCTATGGGGGGCCCCCCTCCCCCGGAATTTTGGGGGGGGCCCCTTTTTAGACCCCCCCAAACCTCCCCCAAAACTTTTTTCTATTTTTATGCCAAAAATCGCATTTTCAGCCATTGCTAATGCCGAAAAACATGAAATCATTAAGTAATTTTAACATTAGACAGTGTTTTTAAACTCGAAAACTTGATTGCCAACATGTTTCTGAGTCTAGAATAAGGTCAATATTGAGTCTAGAAGTCCATAAAACCGTTATAAACGTGTATTTCTCGTGATAATAAACACGTTAACCAAAAATTTGGACTTTATTGAAAAATTTTGCAAAATTTGTCCTAACAATTCCCAATTTTAGGCCAATTTTCTTCTACCCCCCCTATGTTGGCAATCAAGTTTTTGAGTTTAAATCCACTGTCTAATGTTAAAATTACTTTATCTAACGAAATGTTGATGAATCTCGTAGAGGATGGTAATCTTCTTTTGCTAGAACTGTTTAATCTCTCTTGGACTACAGCTGCTGTCCCGGCACCTTGGCGCCGGGCTAAAATCGTCCCCATCCCTAAAAGAGGGAAACCAGTGGATCAAGTGGAATCATACCGTCCCATAAGCCTCACCAGTTGTGTGGCCAAACTCATGGAACGAATGGTGAAGAATCGGCTCATTCACTGGCTGGAACGACATCAGAAGCTGGATCAAAGGCAGGCAGGATTCAGACCTCTGCGGTCCACGGAAGATCAAATAATCCGTCTAATCCAATCAATCGTAGACGGATTCACAGCTAAGCAGCCAGCTAAACGAACTCTGCTGGTCCTAGTGGATTTCAAGAGGGCCTTTGACACGGTTTGGAGACCGGGTCTCAACCAGAAAATGTTGGATATGGAGGTACCCCTTTGCTACATCAAGTGGATGCAGTCTCTCCTCTCGGACAGGCTAGCGAAAGTGGAGGTGAACGGCACCCTTGGCACCTACCGGAAGTTCCACCACGGAGTCCCCCAGGGTAGCTGCTTGTCGCCCATTCTTTTCTTGATTTTCATTAACGATATCTTACTGTCCATGCCGGAAGGAGTGCAAGCATCTCTATTTGCGGACGACCTTGCGATCTGGGTGCAGGACAAGGACCTCAAGTCTGCTGAACGAAAGATGCAAATTGCTCTTGACCGAATTACGGAGTGGTCACATAAATGGCATCTCGGCATCAACGCTGGGAAATGCGAATCCAGCTTTTTCAGCACCTGGAATAAGGAAGCATCCTTCCGCCCTGCCCTCACCATCAGTGGCCAGCCAATTCCATTCTCAGCTCACCCACCCTTCCTGGGTGTAACCTTTGACAGGCTCCTAAACTGTATCAGGTATCCAGGCTCAAGGCCAAAGCCTGGCCGAGGTTAAGGATCCTAGCCTCGGTTGCCGATCGCGACTGGGGATGCTGTAAAGAAGACTTGAGAACCTTGTTCTGTATTCTGTATTACTGATTTTTGTTACCATCTTGGTCAAGTGCCTCAAGGTTGGCGTGATGCGAATGTGGTGCCTATTTATAAACATAAAGGTTCTAGATCATCTGTAGATAACTATAGGGACGTTTCTTTAACCAGTGGAGCAGCCAGACCTTTGGACTATTTGATCAATAAGCATGTTATGAATCATTGTATTAAAAATGGAATACTTGCGACAAATCAGCATGGGTTTTTAAAAGGCAGGTCTACTGTTACAAATTTATTAAATTGTTCTTTTCAGTGGTTTAAAGATATAGATTCTAAGAAGTCTGTTGACATTGCCTACATAGACTTTAAAAAAGCTTTTTAATTCACTAGCAATTCCGAAATTGAAGATCAGACTTGAAGCTTATGGCATTACTGGAAAATTCTTAAATATAATCGAAGCTTTCGTGGGTGGGAGAAGACAAAGGGTTAAATTAATCAATCTTTCTCTGACTGGTGTGATGTTGTTAGTGGGGTCCCACAGGGGTCTGTTTGTGGTCCTGCCTTGTTCTTAGTTTTTATTAACGAACTACTGTACTCGTGTGAGAATATACATTGTTGTGCATATGCCGATGATATTAAGTTCTTTGCTTCGGGGCTGAACCGTCACACAACCTTGCAGTCTTTGTTTAACAGGCTACAAAATTGGGTCAGTGAATGGCAACTAACTGTCTCGATTCCTAAAACTGTAATCTTGTACATCGGCCGTTCAAATGAAAAAAGTTCAGTATTCCTTTCAAAACGAAATACTTAAGAAAGTAGATGGCTACTCAGATCTAGGGGTCTGGGTCACTGAGAATTTAAAATTTGCTATTCATATCAACAAAATTAAAAATAAAGCTATGTCTGTTTTATCGTTATTACTAAATAACTTTGTTTCTGATGATATACAACTTAGAATGAAACTATATAAAGCGTATGTAATTCCCAACATTGTCTTATGCGTCCGAAATATGGAACTCCTTGGTTAAAAAAAGACATAGAAGCTATTGAAAAGGTTCAAAAAAGATTCTGCTCGTCTTTTGCATTTTTTGAGGGTTATTCTTATAAAGAAAAAGTGCGCTATTCTCTGTCTTCCATCTCTTGAATTAAGACGTTTAATTACTGACCTAGTTATGGTGTATAAAATAATGTATGGGTACACAATTATATCTGCCACCGATTTGTTTGATTTTGTGGACTCCCCTTATGCTACGAGAGGTCATTTGTTGAAATTGAAAATTCCAAAATCGTGTAATGATATTCATAAATTTTCTTTTGCTTGCCGAGTACTCAAACCCTGGAATGCTTTACCGGAGTCGATTGTATTAAGTAAAAATATAATTGAATTTAAGAATGGATTAAATGAATGTAAAGATACTCTGGTCAGTTTACTACGAGTTTATGATTTCTAGTTTCTATTGTCTTTGCTTGTTATGCAAGTGTATTGTCGTTATTCCGTTCACATTTATTTGGAGTAAATCTTTCTTCTTTCTTTCTTTCTTTCTTTGTACCTGGTATTCGTTCGGTCCGCAATAGAATATTACGGCGGAGGTTGGATGCCCTGTGCTGCAAGCACCCATCTGGCAACTCTAGAAAAAATCCAATGCCAGGCCGCCAGAACTATTACCGGCTGCCTCCGCGCATCTCCAACTGAACTCCTTCAACTAGAAGCCAACCTCATCCCAGTCTGTCTACGCACCCAGCAGCTCGCCAGTTTCGCCTATGAAAAATCACGAAGACTGCCAGCGGATAACCCAAGGCGGGCCACGATTGTCGCACCGCAACAGCAGCAGCGAAAACTGAAGTCCCAACCCTCTTGGAGAGAGGAAGCTGCAAGAATCAGCAGAGAAGTTGGAATATTAGACCTAACTCCAGAACCAATCCTTCCGCCATCCTCCATACCACCTATCTCCAGGGTGCTGGACGCCCAAGTGAACCCAGAACTTGCCGGTAGGCGGACCCTGTTGAGTTCAAGAAAAGATTGGCTGACCAGAACTCTGGATTCGCTGCCTACACCCAGTCTAACCATCTGGACAGATGGCGCGGCTGTTCAAGGAACGTCAAGCGGTGGAAGCGGCATATTCATCACATTCAGAGACGGCAGAGAGCCGGTCAGACTCTCTTTCCCTGCTGGCCGCTACTGCTCTAGTTTCAGAGCCGAGCTGACAGCGGTAGCTAGATCTCTAGAGTGGTTACTGGAAAACTTGAGAACGATCCCCACTGAAGCCACCATTCTACTCTGCACCGACTCTCAGTCTTTGGTGAAACTACTGCACAGTGGCCTGAGAGCTAACTTCAGCCGCCTTCTCTCCAGTGTGTGGTCCAACCTTCAGTCGCTCGCTGGAAAATTCAAAATCATTATCCAGTGGGTGCCAGGTCATGCAGGCATTCAAGGAAATGAAACTGCAGATAAACTGGCAGCGGAAGGCTGCAGCATGGACCAACAAGCTGTTCCAGTCGATCTAGAAACCTCCAAAGCGGCTATATCTAGAGAGCTGCATAGCCGCTGGTACCGCGGCATTCATCATCAACGGGGAAAGGAAATCTATCGTGGCAGGGGGCCTGTCCCGTCTCCCGTAGAGGCTGGCTTCACCAGGAGAGACAGGATAATACTCAGCCAGCTGCGAACCGGCAAATCATTCTTGCTGGGACAGTTCCGTAATGTCGTAGACCCTGTCCGATACCCGTCCCCATTGTGCTCTTATTGCCAAAATGGTGAGGAGGAAGATCTCGCTCACCTACTCCTGAACTGCCCACGGCACACCCAGCCCCGGCTCAAAAACCTGGGTCCCAACCCAACCCTGTCCTGCCTCTGGGACCAGCCGGAACCGGTACTCTGCTTCCTTCGTGATAGTGGACTCTTCCGAGCCCACCGAGTATAGGGGAACCACCCTGATCGACCTCAGAAATCAACAACAACAAAATTACTTTATGGTTAGATGTTTTTTATCATTAGAAACGGCTGAAAATGCGATTTTTGGCATAAAAAATGAAAACATTTTTTGGGGGAGGGTTGGGGGGGGGGGGTTGGGGGGTCTCCAGAGGGGGCCCCCCAGAAAAAGTAGGGGGAGCCTCCCCCACCCCAAATCTCCGTTACACCTATGGTTACCAGTAGCGGCGCCAGGATTTTTTGAAGGGCGGCCCGACCCAAAAATCCGCCGACCTTTTTTTGGGAAATCCAAAAATTTTTCCCAAATTTTGGCAAATTTTACCTTCATTTCCCGAAAAATTCTCAAATTTTAGCAAAAATTTTTCGTTTTTTAGCAAAAATTTTTCAATTGTTAGCAAAAATTTGCCGATTTTTAAAAAAATTCTTAAAAACACTCAAATTATGCATATAAACAGCTGAAAAATTTTCCAAGGGGGGGCCCGACATCCCAAAGGGAGGGCCCAACTCGCACCGGGGGCCCCGGGGCCCCCGGCCCCCCTGGCGCCGCCACTGGGGGTTACCCACCCCCCCCCCCCCAATTACACCTATGCTCAAAACTTTCCTGTATTTTAACGTTCTCCCTTCAAAATAAGGCTTGCCTTTAACGTTTTCGGCGTTTTACACCGTTTTAAAGCTATTTTAAGCCACAACTTGAGAAACAATTTTTAAAACTCACGATTTTTGGCAAAATTTAGCTTATATACAATACCTTTTGGCCAAAAAATTGCTGGGGGTGGTTCAGTAAGCTGACTTACGTATTTCTACGTATATATGTCAACAAAATTTAATGGAGGTATATATAAAGCTCAAGTTGCCCCGGATGGCTCAAAAAAACGGGAGCACATTTTGGAGAAAAATTTTCCAAATTTCAAGGTTTTTTGCGCAAGAATGGGTAGAAGAAATGGTAAAATTCGGCAATTTTTGGGTTATGAGGGAGGTGTTATGGAGATTTGGGGCGGGTTTGGGTAGCATTTTTTGGAGGGCCCCTCCCTCTGGGGACCATAGGTGTACCTTGAGAAAACGTTGGGGGAGGGGCGAGGGGGTAGCCGAAATTAGAGTGGGTGGGGTCAGCCGTTTTGAGGTGGGGTGGGATCCGGTAAAATCGAATTTGGGGGTTGGGGGTAAAAATTTTTTTGGTCAAAAATTTAGAAAAAGTTCGCAAATTTGCTAAAAACGTTATTCCCAACTAAAAATCATCAATAATTCTTCATTTTTGCTCATTTGTTCGAAAAAAACTTGGATTTTTTGCAAAAATTTCGAGTTTTTCCAAAAACATTCGAATTTTTACTAATTTTGAGGCAAAATTTTCAAAATTTTGAGGGTGGGGTCTGGCAAATTTGGGTGGGTGGGGTCTGGGACCGGGGGGATACAAGGGGCTATATACGCAATTATAAACCACAATCTGGGCTAATTTAGGCATATTTTAGCACGGGGTGGGGTCTGCCTCCAAAGATGTACTGTACATCGAAAGAGGATGGTTTCGGCACTTTTCCAGTTTAGGGGGGGCCCCCCAAAAATAGGGGGGGGGGGGACAAAGGAAGACCACACCCAAAAGGAGGGGGAGGGGTTCCCCCTCCACCCCCCCCCCCAAGGTACACCTATGTTGGGGACCTCGCAACCCTTCCCACAGAACGTTTTCATTTTTAATGCCAAAAATCGCATTTTCACTTTTCAGCCGTTTCTTATGACAAAAACATCTAACCATAAAGTAATTTTTTACCCCCTCCCCCAACATACGTATATACATGCGCAAGGGGTGTACTGAGGGTGTACCAAATACACCCTAATTTCCGGGGGGACCGCGCAGTGCGCAAGCAAAATCAGGGGGACCGCGCTATTCATAATGTCAAAATTGCGAAATTCAGCGTGAACTATTTAGAAAAACTAAACACTAATTAATAAATGTTGTCCTTCTGTTTATTTTCACAAAAATGAAAGTTTTGAAGCGCTTCGCGAGCAGATTAATTACAATCTGTGAAATGAATGAAAAAAGAGAGAAATTCAACATGTGTGCATGTATGTGCAAATACTTTGAAAATGTCGCGATCCCTGTTGCGTGTTCTACCGCTCTCGCCTCTCCACGTTGCCTGAATCCCCCACCCCGTTGTGCGAAGGGGGACCGCGCAAACTGATTTCTGATACACCCTGTGAAGAGAGACCTTGCCCATGTATGTCCCCCAAATTAGACTTTTCCGAACCCCTCCCCTCCCGAATCCAGGTCATAGGTGTACCTTGAGAAAACGTTGGGGGAGGGGGTAGCCGAAATTAAGGTGGGTGGGGTCAAACGGTTCGAGGTGGGGTGGGGTCCGGAAAAATCGAATTTGGGGGGGGGGTAAAAAATTTTTTGGTCAAAAATTCAGAAAAAATTCGCAAATTTGCTAAAAAAATCGTTATTTCCAACTAAAAATCAACAATATTTCTTCATTTTTGTTCATTTGTTCGAAAAAACTTGGATTTTTTGCAAAAATTTCGAATTTTTCCAAAAAATGTCGAATTTTTACTAATTTTGAGGCAAAATTTTCAAAATTTTGAGAGTGGGGTCTGGCAAATTTGGGTGGGTGGGGTCTGGGATTTGGCCATTTGGGGGTGGGGTCTGTCTCCAAAATTTCGAGGGTGGGGTCGGCACTTTTCCATTTGGGGGGAGGGGTTCCCCCCCCCCCCATCCCCCCCCCAGGTACACCTATGATCCAGGTCACCCCACCCCCACGCAAAGAATGTTTGGGGGGAGCACAGGAAGAACTTTTTGGGTAAAATTGTTGTAAATTGCTGCACAAGGTACGACTTTACCATGAATTTACCACGGATTTTTAATGACATTTTAATATTTTTTTAATGAATTTACAATAATTATATCCGATTTTACCATAAGATTTCAATGAAATTACAATATTTTTACTTCGGTTTTTACACGTATTTACGATAATTTTACCACGTCGTAAAATTGTTGTAAATCTGCTGTAAAATCGTCGTAGATGCAATTGGATCAATTTACAATGTTTTTACAACTTTTACAACGAATTTACAACGTCTTTATGACGATTTTACCATGTCGTAAACTTGTTTGTTGTACTTGTATATACAATCATGGTAAATGTTTACAACGTTTTTACAATGCTCCAAAATAAGTTTTAACAATATTACAACATATTTACGACCTTGTAAATTCATTGTAAAATCATTGTAAAAACGTTGTAGACATTTACCGCGATTTTACAACAAATTTACCACAATGTAAAATCGTTATAAAGACGTTGTAAATTCGTTGTAAAAACATTGTAAATTGATCCAATTGCGTTTACAACAATTGTACAACGGATTTTTAACAATTTTACAATGTGGTAAAATTATTGTAAATACGTATAAAAACCGAAGTAAAACTATTGTAAACTCATTAAAATCCTATGGTGAAATCGGATATAATTATTGTAAATCCATTAAAAAATATTAAAATGTCATTAAAAATCGGTGGTAAATACATGGTAAAACCGTTGTACCTTGCACAGCAATTTACAACGATTTTACCCAAAAAGTTCTCACTGTGGAGGGGGAGGAGACGTCCCTCCATAGGTGTACCCTGAGAAAACGTTGGGGGAGGGAGTAGCCGAAATTAGGGTGGGTGGGGTCAGCCGTTTTGAGGTGGGGTGGGGTCCGGAAAAATCGAATTTTGGGGGGGGGGGAATTTTTTGTCAAAAATTTAGAAAACATTCGCAAATTTGCTAAAAAAGCGTTATTTCCAACTAAAAATCAACAATATTTCTTCACTGTTGCTCATTTATTCGAAAAAACTTGGATTTTTTGCAAAAATTTCCAATTTTTCCAAAAAATTTCGAATTTTTACTAATTTTGAGACAAAATTTTCAAAATTTTGAGGGTGGGGTCTGGCAAATTTGGGTGGGAGGGGTCTGGGATTTGGCCATTTGGGGGTGGGGTCAGCCTCCAAAATTTCGAGGGTGGGGTCGGCACTTTTCCATTTGGGGGGAGCGGTCCCCCCCCAGGTACACCTATGCGTCCCCCACCCAACCTCCAACTTGAGGGGGGAGTCGCGCAGACGGCGCGAAAAATGACCACAAATTCGTCATTTTCAGGGTAAGTTTTGCAAGTATTTATTATTGCCAGAAATACGCATTCTTATTATTTATTATGGAGTTTTCAATAAAATTTTTTGCATTCTTAGGCCATTTTTGGATTTCCTGTGGTCCGAATTTGGGGAGGGTTCAGTAGCGGCGTCAGGATTTTTCACAGGGGGGGGGGGGGGTGTGGGAGGGCCCGACCCAAAATCCGGCTGTAAGGGAAGCAGGCATCGGAAAGATTGATAAGCCTGTAATGGGAGTTCAGCTGATGGCCCTGTGGTGTAGCGGTAGCATGTCTGTTTCCGGATCAGAAGGGCCGTGGTTCAATCCCCGGCTGGGCCAATTCTTTACTTTCCGCCCTGAGTTAGTGCTCGGAACGGTTCCACTGGAACCGGTAGAACCGGAACCGGAACCGGAAGAATTTTTAGAACCGGAACCGGAACCGGAACCGGTAGCATTTGGAACCGGACCGGTTCCAGTGTAATTTGTCTCAGATGTTTTGAAAAATGTATCCAAAAATTAAGTTTTCGCCTGCAAATTTTCAAAATTTTTCTAGCTTTTAAATAACACTTTCAGTCTGGAAATTCTGAAAATTTTTCTAGCTTTTGAATGTAGTCTTTTGAAAGTTTTCCGAAACCTATTATGCGGCATTATTTTTTAACAAGTAAGAGTTTTAACTTTTTCTTGCATGTTGGTAAGATATGCAATTACTTTTGAGCTGATGATTTCTTTTTGGAGTAACCAACTTTGAAGCATTAATAATAATTGTTTACTTGGAGCAAAGTCTGTCTCTTGTGCGTTTTATTGTGCACATGCACACTTTTTTTCCAAGCTGCACACTTGAATTCAATAATGCACACTTAAATGCACAGTCAAATTATACTTCCGCTAACCACAAAGTGCCCTGAAAAATTTCGAAACTTTCAGACCACTGAGTGCTTCAAATTTTAAAAAAGCTCTAGCTTTTAGCTGGGGCTGCCGCCCCCAGACCCCCGCATCTTCTTACTATTTGTCGATCAGTGCAACGTCGCAAAGACCTTTCTTCTGTTCTATTCTTTCTTGTTTACAAAAGGAAACAAGAGGTTAGGATTATCTGCAATGAACTAATAAACAAACCATGTACAGCAGAATATTATAGACATTACATTTATTAGATATAGGGGATAATCAAGAAAATTATACAATAACAAAGACCGTATACAGAAAAATTGAAACTACTGAAATAAGGAAAACGGTGCACAACACTTTACCAACTCAGATTTGATGTTGAATATATCCAAATGTAGAGAGTTTTTTAAAAATTAGCAATACAATTTAACAACCAAGTATTACAAACAATACAGGATATTATTGAGTATATATAAAAATACAATTAACTACAATCAAATATATACTTTACTTTGCGAAGCACGCAAAGAAATGGGATTTTTGTGAATTTGTTGCTTACACAATTGGTCAAAGTCGTTCGGACCTAATCCCTCAGGCCCTGACCAATTGTAAGTTTAAACCTGAAGGGTTGACCTATAAAGCATATAGGTCAGAGCGGGATTAGGACCTGAAGTACTCATCATCAGAGAGATCCAGTACAGTTTTTAAAAAATATTTGTAAACGTATGTACTGGTTAGGCCAGCCATCCCGTAGGATGACCTGAGTACAACGAGCCTAATCCTACCCGTTTCAGATTACTTGGATATTTGGAAAGCAAAAAGATAAGGAATCCAAACGTAGAAATAATAAGACTTTCCAATTTTGCAAATTAAAACGTTTGAAGCGGACCGTGCAGAGTGAACTAGAAAAGATGACGGGCGGGAAATCCCATTAAGTTAAAGGGGGCAAAAGCCCAAGTTACAGGGGCAAAAGCCCAAGTTACAACGGGCAAAATCCCAGATTACAGTGCATAGTTGAAGTGCAAGCTTGATGGTGCAGTTACCGTGACACAAAGCAGTACATCAAGAGAATAAATGAAACAAAAATAATACTAACCAAACAATATACAAAAATAGGAAAACATGAGATTCTGTAAACAAAAAGACATCACGAGTTATGAGATGGCGTTTAATAGTTTTACTTTATCTGCTATATTTGAGGATATTGCAGTTTTAATGTCACTGTTTTTAAGGGTAGAGTTACGTAGCATGCGTTTTTGATTTATGGGAGTAACCTCTATCTATTAGTGTATTTTTTATTTTATCAAGGTTATCAATGAAGTCACTGAAGTCATCGCATATTTTAAAGCTACGAGATATTTGGCAGTTAACTGTATTTTCTATAATTCTAGGAGATATGTTTGATCCCATAGCTGGAAATCTATTAATAGGAAACGGAAAATCATCTCTTTTATCATACAGCTTAGTTAGAAACTTATTGTTAATAATGCTTATGCTAAGATCTAATACCTCTGCAGCAGAATTCGATGTATTAACTTTATTTAATTCAAGTTCAGCAGGATACATATTATGTTGAATAGATTCAAAATAATTATGATCCATAACCAATGTTAGGTCATCTATGTACCTTTTAGCATGTTCCAGTAACTTTGTATTGAAGTCATTTTTGTTATTAATTACATACCTATGCTCCATTTCATGAAGGACCAAATTAGCTATATTAGGAGCAGCATTGCTACCCATAGGTATACCTACAATTTGCTTGAACACGCAATTACCGCAAGTGAAGTACAGATTATCTAGTAGGAACTTGATGTGTTCCACAAGTTTAGTGTACGTAACAGTGTTATTATCAAGTCCTATTCCCCAGCGCATACCAGTATAAGTTAAGTGCGTAGGGTTTCGCATGGTTGTATAAATTAACTTGTCTAATGAAGATATTATGGATTCGTGTTTTAAGTTAGTATATAATGTAGTAAAATCATATGTGTTTATAGTTTTTAAGTTATCAGTAGAATTTAACTTTTTTAATGTATCTAGTATTGGCTGGTTATTATCTATTATCCAATATGGGTTACAATGAGCTACATGTTTAAGCAACTTACCATATTTTTGTCTACTAATTTTAATAGGAGACAGTGCTTTATCAATATATACCGATAAAGGTTTAGTTACAGCATTACAACTTGCAATAATAGTTCGAAATTTGATAGGTGATTTATGGAACTTAGGTATTAAATAAATATGAGGTAGCCGACTTATGCTATTATTGGGTATATTGTTAGAACGACAGTAATTTTGAATACTGCCAGTGATAGAATACGGTGATTGTAACACCTTGGTATAAGTGTTATTGTTATGTACTGACAGAATACCTAGTTCCTTAAGTACTGAAGATATATAGTAATTCTTGCAAATAATAGCTATGTTTTGATTAGCTTTATCTACAGGACAAAACACGTATTTATCTTGAAGTCTTTTGAGTTTACATTTAAATTCATTATATATTCTACCATCATGGTTAGGCGATTCAGGGAGGGAATAAAGTTTTTGTTTAATAATTTTTAATATGTTATTCGACCATTTAATAAGATTATCTATATTCCATCTATATTTTTATTTAACTTTTTAACATACATTCCGAATGCATGAGATATGTCGTTATAAATATTATCTTTGTTTACCTTTTTATAAAACCTGTACTTAGGTCCATACTTAAGAATGGTTGCGACAGATGGATCATTAATAACACTTAAATTTCCTGTAATTATATGATTATGATATCCATCTTTATATGTACTTAGATGACAACCACATTCTAATTTATTATCTACAAATTGTTGAACAAAGTCATCCACATTAACATCATTTATAGTTTGTCGATAATTATATATTAAACTACTTATGGGACGATCATACTGATAATATATCCGAGGTTGCGGCGCGTTTACCTTAATATTCTTATAAGGCCAGTTATCAATGTTATCCTTAAAGATTTTATTGAAGTTTATTTTATCGATTATACAATCATACTTTAAAACTATGCATTCCTGTCTAGGTTTTTTACGCACAATATTATTTTTGATTAAATTTAGCTTTCCTTCACACATATCCCGTATTAATTCATATTTATGGTGATTAATATTATACTCGTTTACTTGAATAATAGATTTAACCTGTGCCTTATTGGCTTTATTTATGAAATCATAGATAAATTTATGCGTACTATCATCCTCGTACAACCTGTTTATTTCTCCAGGACAAATATAGTTTACCCTTTTATTGAGGCGATTTGTTTTACTTCGCCTGCTATTTTTATAATCGTTAACGATTAGATTTTCATAGGTACTTACATTTACATTTTCATCTTTTAACATATCATTCATACCATACGGAAATTTAGTTTTAAGTTTACGTATCCAGTATGCCTCACGCACTCGTCTATGTAAATTACTAGTCCTTTTATCAAACCCATCATTTATTTTTTCGATAATTTTAATTTTAAATGTTCTACAGTTACCAATGTTAAAGTGAGCTGCTAATCTTTTACAGGATTTAAAAGGATTTTTGATATTATACATATGCTCTGAGGCACGACGTTTAAGCATCCTACCAGTTTCACCAACATACTGTAGTCCACACTGTTCACATGTAATGAGATAAACAACATTTTCTGTCTGACAATCTACGTATGTGTTACTATCATTCATTACTATATCATATGAAATATTACTATAATAACCTTTGAAGGTGTTTCCAGTATCGAAAACCTTACAAATCACACATCTGCGCTTATTACAAATACGACCGACTTTTGGACGTGCCGTTTGGTCTGTTATACATGCACCTGTTGACACCGTAGCTGGGTCCACATTAGTTGAGTGAGGATCTGTCCTCCGGGGCACCCGATTGTAAGAGCGTTCCGAGGCCGAATCCATAAGAGCAACGATCGGGCTTATATCCTCCTCCCCTGCTACAGAGCCCGTGGAGGCATTAATTGTAAGTGGACTTGTCATAATTAATAAAGTAACAAATAACTGGATCATACGTTCAGGTCCATGTCGTAGTCAAAAATCGTGGTTTTGGGCACCTGGAGGACCAAAACAGTTTGCATTGATTAAAGTATAGTAATTAACACGTATATAAGTCACAAAACATAATATAAAAAAGAGAACATAAAAATAGTGCGACAATACCCCAAAAATACAAAAGTACAAACATCGCAGAGAACTTAAAACTTGAAAACTAAGAGTAATGCGTGGATAGACCACGCAAGCCATAACCCCGGGGAAGAGCTCGCTCTAGGGCCACCGGAAGTATAGGCCACATAAAAGGAAACAAGAGGTTAGGATTATCTGCAATGAACTAATAAACAAACCATGTACAACAGAATATTATAGACATAACATTTATTAGATATAGGGGATAATCAAGAAAATTATACAATAACAAAGACCGTATACAGCAAAAATTGAAACTACTGAAATAAGGAAAACGGTGCACAACACTTTACCAACTCAGATTTGATGTTGAATATATCAAAATGTAGAGAGTTTTTTAAAAATTAGCAATACAATTTAACAACCAAGTATTACAAACAATACAGGATATTATTGAGTATATATAAAAATACAATTAACTACAATCAAATATATACTTTACTTTGCGAAGCACGCAAAGAAATGGGATTTTTGTGAATTTGTTGCTTACACAATTGGTCAAAGTCGCTCGGCCCTAATCCCTCAGGCCCTGACCAATTGTAAGTTTAAACCTGAAGGGTTGACCTATAAAGCATATAGGTCAGAGCGGGATTAGGACCTGAAGTACTCGTCATCAGAGAGATTAATATTAAAAGCCACTAATTAATTATTGAAATATTTTGGCTTTGGGTTGTATTTATATACTTATATATGTCCCTTCATTGTCAGAAATAAACGACTGGATTAAACCAATTTCTCTTAAAGTATTTCTTCACATTTTTTCCTTTACAACGGTTCGACGCGTACAATGCTAGCTCTCCCACTGCCGTAAATCCTATACTTAGTGACAGTTGAACAAACTATTACCATGGGACACAGGAAACGAGTTTAGGATTGAAATTTTTTACATATTCATTACGATTACACTTTTAACACTATTAAAACAGGTATAAAAATTAATTACTATTTTACATGTAAATTAATAACGTTGAGCATATAACAACGTTGGCTCATAAGGTTTTGGTCCAATTTATATAAAAAACTAAAAAAATTGAATTATATGCCTTTTTACAAAAACCTCAATTGGAACCAGAACCGGAAGCTAGAACCGTAACCGGGACCGGAACCGGAAGCGGAATCGGTGCTCTGGAACCGGAACCGGAACCGGTTTCAAAAATCGGAACCGGTCTGAGCACTACCCTTAGTGAAAAGGCTGAAACTCCCTCTTTCCTTCTCTCTTCTTGGTCCTGGTTTCGTGGATACGAGGGTGCCTGACGCCTCCCATTCGGGCTTGCCCTCGGTTTCTTCCTGATTCGCCAGCTCTGGTAGAAGCGCTACATGTGGCGAAGTAAAGAATTGGCACAGCCGGGGATCGAACCACGGCCCTTCTGATCCGGAAACAGACATGCTACCGCTACACCACAGGGTCATCAGCTGCACTCCCATTACAGGCTTATCAATCTTTCCTATGCCTGCTACCTTTTATTGGGAAATCCAAAATTTTTGCCAAATTTTGGCACATTCTACCTTCATTTCCGAAAAAATTTCTTAAATTTTAGCAAAAATTTTACAAATTTTAAATTTTAAAATTTTATTTATTTTTTAAAAAATTTCTTAAAACACGCAAACTATGCATATAAACAGCTGAAAAATTTTTCTAGGGGGGACACCCCAAAGGGAGGGGCCCACCAAATCGCAAAGGGAGGCCCGGGCCCTTGGATCCCCCCTGGAACCCCCCTGGCTTCGCTACTGGAGGGTTCTGAGGGGTGGTTGGTACCCCAATCACATTTTGGGGGTCGACCACCAAATTTCCAAAGTTTACCTTCCCTCAACGAATTTCTTGAAAGAGTCTACTCCTGCCCATTGGTCCATTGTGAAGACTGCTGAGTTTCAAACGTCCGAGAAAGATATGCGTCGTCCCGCAATTGCCCTCGTTAAATAGTTCTGTGGAAATCCAAATCATCCAGCTTCCGCCAATTTTCGATGAATCCTGCCTTCATCAAGAATAGGTCTCCTCGTAACTTAATTTCAGAGGTTCAATGTCCTAATTCTGTGACTGTTTCCTTCAAGTGCTTTGAATCAGAAGCACTAAAAGAACTTTCATCAGGGGCTGCATTCTCAAAACTAGCTACAGATAGGCCTATCTCTAACTAAAATAAATTTAGGGGTGTTATCTGCTTGTAATGTAATTGTAAGCTATATTCTTCATTAGTGAAGTTAGCTAAACTCTAATCCTAGTTAGAGATAGCCATATCCCTATTTCTAGTTGCAGATAGGCCTATCTGTAACTAGGACTAGGTTTGAGGATACGAGTAAAACAGAGAAAATGCATAAATAAAAACTGTTTTAAGACAAATGCAACGTTTAATGTGAATAGTTTTTAAGCATTTTCGAAGCATCCCAATTGATAAAAAGTAACTTAAACCTAGCAATTTCAATAACTAAAAATTTTGTTAAAAAGCTGACTGTCAAATTGCAAGTCAGCTTCTCTATCTGTAACTAGGCCTATCTGTTGATAGGGCTTCCATTGTTTTTATAAAATTTGTATAACTCATACTATTTTTTCAACTGAAGATTAGTACCTACATATAGATGAGAGCACGCTCTGACGGGCACCGTGCTACAAACAACTTATAGCACGAAGATTACGTAATATCAGTATGTGATTTTATCTCGATAAAAATTATATTTTTTGCATTTCAATGGAATTTAATCACTCTGTACATATTTTTGGAACGAAAACTACTACGGATTTTTGTCAGAACCGGTTGCTTCTGATGGAACTGTGGGGGGAGGGCGGACGCCTTATTTGGACCTTCAACAGCTGTAATTTCGATAGGCGGTGCGCCTGGACGCTTTGAAGAGATCGCAATCCCATGGACTTGCTGCCCAACGTCTGACCGGAACTCCTATCTATACTGAGGACGACTGCTAACGTTTGTTACAAAGAAACCAAAGTATGGATTGGTTCCAAGGTCATAGCTTGCAAAGCTGTTGGTTTTGCTGAGTGGACTGGACTCAGTACAATTCGGGTGCCCCTTATAGGCGTTGCGTCGCAAAACGCTTTTCCTTCACCCGGGGGTCCTGTACTATAAGGGAGTTAACGTCCAGATTCTGATTCAGCAAACTGGTTATAGTGTCCTCACTCCACCTATGACTGCTCACCAGGTCGCTAACTTGGACTTCTGAGTTTCGGAGGCTGTGAACTTGAACGGCTGTGAACACATTACCCCCAATATTCTCAGTCATCCGCTTCCCTTCACCTTTACTGCATCAGCAAGGGCCACCTGGCTTCGGACGATGAGGAATAGTTCTCCTTTCCTGATTCCGAAGTCTGGGAGTCATTTTATAAGCTAGAAAATCTAATTCCAGCTCCTAAGCGTAAGGAGTCTTTCCAGTGTGGTGACTGTGGCAAACACTTTGCGACCGGATTCAACCTGAATCGCCATCTCGCCAATGCTCACGTCGACAACACGAAAGATTTCTCATCTGATGTTCAATTGCAACGACTGTGGCGTCCCCTTTTCCAATGCCCACAAGTTCAATGAGCCGTTTCTGACTAGAGTTTATGATGGATCGATTACTTTGTTGGGCTCGAGCATGGTCACAAGGCTACTGGTGAACTGCATTTTATTTTAACCGGCTCAGTTCGAAACGTCCATTCATTTAATCTGTGCAGTATGCAACTTGCTGTTTTTTTCACATAAAGAAGAATTAAATTACGTTCTATTTGTAATTAAAGTTTTATGTTAGTTGTTTCTGTTGTAGAATTGGACTGGCCATTGAACAGAACTGTTGTGTTTCCTACCGTTGCCTAATTCCTTCTTGTTACCTCCTACCTAACCTGTCCATCATGTACTATTAATATTATATTTTGTGTTGTGTACTTTAACTGTGTCGTTAAATGTTTGCGTGTTAAATGCAGCAACCACAATTGCAGTAATGTTTGTGCCTTTTGCTCCTGTTGAAACGAAGAACCAGCTTCATCATCCAAACGTCATTGGCAACTTGTTTTCCACAAACTGGCGCCCGGGATGAAATAGTTATTAGTGACTATACATTTCTTTTATTCGCAATCGACTGCTTCGACATGCCTTCCTTGCAAAGCTTCAAATACCTTTCGCCCTGCAGAGTTCTTGTTTTCGAGCTGCAATTGCAACAGTTATTATAGAATGAGTAACAACATTTTCTTAGACTCGATCCGGCCCGTTTTGGCGTGCTCAGGCCCGTAGTTGAAAACGGCCACCTAACCAATGGATGCTAACCAGCTGCTAACGGGGCCGGGCTGACGGGCCGAAACGCTCGTCTCTACCAACCCCGCAATTCCTCCCAACGTTATCCTGTGGACAGAACTAGTGGAGATATTTAATAAAGTAACAAGAAGAGTTATGGCGGATATAGCGAATTTGAAATGTAGAACTAACTAGTATAATTTAGGGAGGCAAAGCCCGACAAACACAGACAGTTGTACAGTAAAATTATCTGAGCACACACTCCCCAAATTATGGGCGAAGCAACGCTAACGTACCACTTACAGGTCATCTGGATGGACGCGCAGGGTAGAGAAATTATGCAGGAGAGATGTAAAGAGAGAATTAGAGAGAGAGAGAAAAGCAACTGTAAACGTCGGGGTGAACCCAACACTGAAGGAGTTGAAATTTGACGGATAACCCCATCCCAAGAGAAGAGTTTTCTAGCTAGCGTGTCCCAATCATGTAGCTCCAAAGAGGGGACCCCACCGAATCCCAGGCCTAGCCTGTAAGTGGAGCTACATAACACGCCTAGCACGACGTCTAGCAAGCCAGGTATTAGCTAGGGATTACTATAACTGTAAATAACGAAATGGTTGGCCGTGTGTCAGCTTTTTGCGTTACATTATTAGAGGATTTTAATCTTAGCTTATCTATTTTGAGTTGATTTCATCCGCTATACTGCTTCACATAGTATGCACAATCGTAACGACGCAGTATTCATTCTGTGTCGCCTTGTTTGACTGACTACGGATTCACAAAAAAAGAATTCATTGCTCAAATACTGAGCATCGCGAACGGCAAAGCCGATGCAGTCGTGGAGCCCATTCCGACCATGCAGTGTTTTATCCGACAAATGAGTCAGTCAGAATTGGAAAAATGCCTGGAAATGGCAGAAACTTTAATTCTCCAGGAAGCGTCAGGGTTCTGAGACAAATTTTGTCGGCTTATTTAACTAATACTTCAGATTCCGAGTTAAACGTGTAGCTGGCTCTCAGCTGTCTCTATCACTTGATAGTCAATAACTGCGAATACTTCCATATTGATTTAGCCGGACTCCTACATACCCGGTTGGGCGACGAAACCTGAGGGGAGTTTTGGAAACCGCAGCGGACAACAATCTATGGAACGTAAAACTGCTTGGTCGAACAAACATTATACTTGAACTATCCTTGCTAACGCACTTCGATTTACCCATTTCACCCTCCAGTGGCTTAAGGAATTATCCCCCCGTCACTATGGAAAGGGCTTCTATTGTCGAGTCCAATTACACAATGAGAAACGGGTTATAAAGGACACGACAACTACCAAAACAGGAAGAATTGCTCTGCCGAACTTTGCCAAGCTTGAATATAAGAAAGAAGGACGTAAGGAAATGGACCAGCCGCCGGATCGTCCTTCAATGCCATCCAAGAAGGCGCTGATGGCAGCGGCAGCTGTCCTATTAGAGACGGCTGCTGCACTCTCCGACGATGATGGCTAAGCAAGTAGTGCCCAAAAAGGGCATGATTCCTTGGCAGAGAAATGTCTGAATTAAGTTTTTGCTTTAACATTATATGAACTTTTAAAGAATTAGTGGTATTCTATAGTTCAAAGTTATTCAATGAGGTAATTGTTAACTAGGTGTGGCAAATGGCCCGAGGCCCGAAAATGTCGACTGACGGGTCGGAGCAGGACTAGCCCTGCTGGCCCCTGCAGGAATCAATTGGCTATCAATTGTATAGTTGAATTTCATCAAGAGTAGTAGTTTTAACCCCAAAGCATCAGTCGGTTGAGGGAAGCAGAACCTTGAAAAATTCATTTCAGGCTGCACTAACACTAACTGTTACTATTATCAGAATTATTGCTAGGGCACAGTGGGCAAAAGAAACAATACGTTTTCAAACACAAAGCTGAAAACGAAGTTTACTATTTATAGCAGAGCAACCTTTGGAGTAAACTACATCACTGAAAAAGATTTTGGAATTGTGATTTGGCAAATCTTAAAACTATAAATTCGTGGTTTAATTCACGTTAAATGTAATTAACAGATGTAAATGTAATGAAAAAGATTTTTGAGCAACCAAAATTTTGTTTACATTATCGAATGAATTTGGTCCAGCTCAGACATGTGCAGGAGGGGAAATTTTTGGGGGGGGGGTGAAGGGTTTTTTACCGGAAAAATCCGGATTCTGGGGGGGGGGGTGAGGGACCCCTCTGGGGGAGGGGGTGAGCTCAGGTCTGGGGGGGGGGGTGAAACCCCCCCCAAACCTCCCCCAAGCACACTTATGGTCCAGCTGCACATTTTTGCTCCTGTAACCGTTTCATGGAAATACGCTTATTTCCTGAATTCTGACAATTTTTGCGACCCTAAAAACTTGGCAACACTCACAAAATGCTCATCCTTTTACCTTGTTCTTGTCAAAATAGTTATCTTGTTCGGGTCTGGAGGCATGGGCCCTCCCATATCTCCCCCCAGTGTTAACCTATATAGTTTGCTTAGTTTAGCGTCTGTGAGAGTTGCTTGCTGTCACTGTTACACTCCCAGCATCCATTGCGCACTTTTATTAATTATATCGTTCTATTGTGTTGTTCAAGTTCAACTTTCATTCAGAGGGTATCGTGCACAGCTTTTCAAGCAGCAACATAAATTCAAAAGCATATTAACGATCTCCGTCAAGCGGGCCCGCAAAAATTCTTTCTGAATCTAATCTGGGGCCGATGTTATCAAGCTTCTCAACCCGGGTTGAAACCCTAACTCGGGCTGAGATTGGGTTGAAAACTTTGACGCCGGTGTTATCAAAATCGGGTTGAATCAACCCGGGTCGAAAAAACAGGGTTGGGTTTGCAATTTGGGCTGAGTTAGAACCGAATTAACGCCGGAAAAGATAAGTCAACCCTAAAATATTTGGTAACTTTGGGTTGAGCACCGGGGTTTAGCCAACCCGAAAATTTTAGGGTTGCACCCAAAAATGGGTTCAACCCGGGTTGAACTCAACCCAATTTTGCTAACACTGGCCCCTGGAGGAGATTGAAGCTTCCAGTTAGCTGTTTGACTGTTGTTAGTTGTTTGCAGATGCTCTGAGGATGAACCCATGAATTGGATAGTTTATTTTAGAAAACAGCTATAATTTACTTTCTATGTGTGCACGCATATTCGATTCCCGGCCGGTTCAAAAAAATCGACGGGCCGGGCCGAACTCAAGAAATTTTTCAGAGTTGCACGGGAAAGGTGGACGCTAAACATAAGACTGTAGGCTTCAAATTGGAAGGACTAGATTAAAGTAATTCTTGTTCAATTAGCTGAGCTTTCGTTTGACATTTAACCTAATTTGCATAATGTGAAAGCCAAAAATGACGTATAGCTAGACACATGGTAAAGATAAGCTATTTTCAAGACCCAATACACAATTACACGCAAATCATAGGACATTACATGTCACAGGGAAGCATTAATGGCAACTGTTTCTACAAAGTCAGCTTGAGCAACAATCCCCATGTCAAGTCCCTCCAACATTTGCCTTCTCTGAAACATATTTTTCAGATAAAGTCTATATTAATTTAAATTTTTAAACGATCAAATGATTAAATTTAAGTACACGTATAACTTAGGATATCTACGTCAAATTTAACGTATACTGAAAATTCTACGTGAAACCAAAGTGAGTTAAGCGTTACTTATTGTTTTCGCAACTTTTCAAGGCCCTATTATATGTAAATTATTATTCTCTTTTTCTCTTATCCTAAACTCTGAATACTCTTTCGTAGAGTTAAACTTTTCTGTTTCTTTCATTGCATTTTAAGCCAGCTGCCTGCAGTTTTTGCTGCTTTCTATTAAAGCTTTAGACTCTACATGTGAAATTCAAAGTGCTTAGAAGAGTTGAATCGTCTGGTGGTCTACATTTTAGATTTATTTGAAATTCGATTACAACTACTATAGTGGTAACTGCCAATAGTACTTTAAATATGTAAAAGCAGGGCTAGGACATGTTTTGCTGAATTTATGTCTATCTCTGATTTCACTCATTTGATACCTTTGGTACATTTGATCTTGGTAAAAATGTTCCCAAATATAGCTGAATTGGGTACCTGAGGTATCGATCGATAGTTACAAGGAACAACTTTGTTGCTGGTTCTTAAATGCTGTCTGTGGAAGTTAAAGCAAGTTAAAGTTGTACTGTGCAGTGCTACAAAGTGAGGTGTGTGCTGCACTATTACAGCTTGAATTGTGAACACCTGGGACCCATTGCATTAATAATTAGTTTAGTGTAGCTGCTTTTCGAAAAAACGTTTACTGCAGGTCCACCATTTTTGGAAATTTTGGTGCCACATCTCAGGAAGCTGTTGAAGTGTTTTGTCCAAAAATCCTGAAGTATTGAATTTATCCTCACTGACTCTTTCTGTCAACGAAAAACTTTAAGCTCGATCGTAATTGCTTTACTTTTTACAATGGCATCAATCCAATTTACCGAAGTTTGTAGTTGTTGTTGTTGTTGTTGTTATTGCCGGGCTACTCAGCCAAGATATATGAGGGCGCTAACCTTTGTCTCTCCCCATCAGTCATAGCTAGTATGACTCTCGCTTCGTCGCCTGAATGCTGTCCCACAATGGGAAGCTGGAGCAGACACTCTTGGCCTTTCGGCTCCGGTAGTAAAACATCCATTAACTGCTCATACGTAAGGTAGAGGAGCACAGCATCTTTCGACACTCCAGGGCCCAAGCGCAGATGGGGTGGGATCAGAGACAAGCCCGGAAAGTTATGTGATCCATTATGAGTATATAGCTCGCTTGCACCCAGCACTCCCTCGCAGGAGGTAGTCGGACCATATTGCAGAAATGCTGGTATATCCCAAGGGGTGAACCTTCCACCGGGAACTCCGCGCCCTACTCTTGACGATAAGTGGATTAAGGGTTCCTTAGCGTGCACTACCCTAGCAAGGCAGCACACGGGCCCACCAATTTAACGCTTCATCCGACCGGCGGAGCAGTGACCTAAGTTTCTTGCTCAAGGAAACAATGTAACGTCATTATGGCTCATTTACCGAGGTTTGGATTACTGAAGGCCAACTTCTTACCATTTTAGTACTTGTTGCTGCATTTCTATTCTTGCGTACGAGGGTCTAGAGTGGACTGAAATCTCATACGAGCTGTGGAAATTTGTCGGTTAGAATCTAAAATCTATTTTGGAAACGTTCAACGAAGTGAGAATTTACCTTAAACTAAGTGTCTTAGACGATGGCTACTTGTTCTGTCTTCGAGAAAAGTTCAGTTCTAGAGTTGGGGTAACACGGGTAGGTCGTGCCGGAACCTCTTTCTAAAGCCGTCTATGTAATAACCCGTTCGGTATTGTTATAGCCAACTTTGCTTACTGCTTTATTTGTACTCGAATTTATATTTTGTGTCAAAGTTTGTCCTGCTGATCAAAATCATTGTCAAATAAAGGTCATGCTGAAGTCTGGTTTAGTCGAGCACGCGTAAGTAAGGTAGAATTAACATCGCATTTCGCGTAATAACCGTGTAGTCTTCGGGCAAAATTCGTTTTTTTGCAAATATACAAACCGTACACATCCATCACAAATTGTACACAGCTCCAATACAGCTAACATTTAAGTTTAAAGTTATAAGGAAGTTTAAAATATATTCTTTGTAGTCAGTCCGACATTTCTGTATCAGACAGTTTCCATAGAATTCTCATTAGGATTAGCAAAATTATACTTCTGATCTGATCCTGTTTTTCGTTGCTAAGAGCAACCATCATTCAATATTTTCCTGAAATACTTTTTTCATCAGCACAGCTTAATGCTCTCAGGAATTTTTTCAATGGCTGACTTTCTTTTCTGTAGTTCAACCCAAGATTTTTCCAAGGAAAAAAGCGCAGAGTGAAATGTAGTAGAATAAATAAATAATAAAAATATACGGTAAAATCTGATTCCCTCTCTTTGAATTACGACTTTCTAAAGCAGTTCATTTTAAGCTGGCTGTGCAGGAAGTCTGTCTCATGCTGTGTTTCCATTTTCACGGCTCGCCAAGGATGATCTTAGATTTTTGGATCATGAACTCGGAAGTTAACAATGTGAACGAACCTCATAACGAGGCGTTGGTACGGGTTCAAAAACTAGGAATTTGATAGAAAATTAATCCTCTACCTTTTACACTAGAGCACTGTGGCAAGTCTGATGCACGCTGAAAAAGTTAGAATCTGTCAAAGTCAGGCTAAATAGAATTCTCTGCTAAGTGTTCATTGTAGAAAATCAACTACATAGTCTACCAAATTTTAGCTGCAGTTAGTTAAAAATCTACGTGATCTTTCCTATTGGAAGGTCCAACAATATTGATTTCGAGCCGTTGCTGAAGCTGAAGTCATTCGAACTGAGCACTGAAATAAGGATCAAAAGTTTTCAGTGACTGCGAAAACTTTCAGGAGCTCCATATTTCTGGCTGGTCTAATAATGATAATAATAATGATAATAATAATAATAATAATAATAATAATAATAATAATAATAATAATAATAATTAAGTAAACAGTCTACAAAGTGGGGCCAACGCGTTGCAGAAAAAAGGAGCAAATGATAATAACTGATAACCGGTGAGCCGGCTTTAATAGCAGTCGGCGGGCTGTAAAATCTTATTTTGACCTTTTGATCGAAATAAGCTTACATAATAAACAAACAAAACAAGTGAAACCTGAAAATCAACTGTTACATATCAAGAAGTTGTGGTTTGCACAATTAGATGGTTTTTTACTTGATCCAGTTATATCAAGATTTTCCGGTTTTACTCGAATATTTGGTACGCGAAAATTTACGGCTATCCTTATTGCCATTGGGTACCCGGTTACCCGTGTCCATACCAGACATGTGCAGGAGTGAAAATTTGGAAAAGTTTGCCGAGGGCCGCCGGAATACTGGATTTTTCCGTTTTTTGCTCAAAAAACCAGAAAACCGGATTCTTTGGCGGATGAGACCCTTTCCCCCGCACATGTATGGTACATACCTAATCATCTTAGAGCAATTTTGCTGCAAGCAGCGAGTTAAACAAATTAAAATTAACTCAATCATTTTCGTGCACAGGGTTAAAAGAGTTAAACAGCTCATTTTGTATCAACTGGAGGCTTAAAAGAGTTAAAAATTTAACTCAGCTTTTTTAACTCGCGCACGAAAAGGCCCTTTGTCTTATTGTTCTGTTTTGCAGCTTAGGAGGAACTACATATGTCATGTTCATTCTCTTAGTGTATTACTGAATTAATAGTTTAATGTCTAAACGAAATTTTGTAAATTTACAACAATATTTAGACATGCTAGCGGCTTGACTGTTTCATAAGACAAAGATTCTGCATTAACTTCAAAGTGTGCGCCGAGTTTTAACAGTAAAGTGTTGGTGTAAACACGTCCTAAAATATCAAATCGCAGTTATTAATTTCCTGAATATGACAGTTTTGGATAACGTGAACCAAACGCTTAGTGGTGTAATTATTTAGTGAAATTTAAGTTCATGTATGTGTTGTTAGTTTGATTCGTTTTAAACCGGTTATCATACACTGCACTTGAAACCGGTTCAATCTTTTCGCTTTTACCATCCGATCCAGTCAAAGTTGAACAACTATTTTTCTAAATATTTCAGTTGAGTTGAACTGAGGTTTGACTTGATCCAGTTTTCACCTAGTGATGTAGACCGGATCGGAACTTCTGTCAAAATGAACTACAGAGTTGTTCTGGCAATTGGCAGACGCCGAACCGATTCGATAATAAGATTAATTTTGAGTGGTCTGTAGTTAAATTGTAGTTCCGTGTACGCTCAGGTGTTTTTTGAATTTTTGACTCCATGCTGTGAAGATACACTCGTGCATTACTATCAACAACAATACATAATACCAAGAGTACATAATATAAGAGTATGCCACTAAGCACACTCTCTGTGATCAGAGCAAAAAGTATGCTCTGCACGCTAACGGCCCACCCCCCCCCCGCAAATTAGACCCTAGTGACCCCCCCCGCAAATCAGTACCTAGTCCAAACGGGGGTACGCTCACTCGCTCTATGTTTATGTGCTTAAGCTCGAAAACACAAGCAGTGTGTGCGCGCATTTAGTGCCTGCTTCGAGCTTTAGAACATAAACATAGCGCTCAAAATTCTTTGAACTGAAGGGTCTAATTTGCGGGGGGGGGGCGGGCTGTTAGCGAGCAGAGCATAGTTTTTGCTCTGACAACATTGAGTGTGCCTATAGTGGCACACTCTTATGTCATGTACTCTTGTTAGCATAGTGGCACACTCTTATGTCATGTACTCTTGTTAGCATGGGGATCGAACGCACAAACTTTGGCGATCTAGTAATATTGCCTCATATGCCAGAACGGAGATCATCCCAAGATTAGGGCGACCCGCATTACTGCAACGGGTGTCATTATGTACTGCTTCGTTGTGACCATCCATTAACATGGGGTCAGATTCGTAAAAATAACGAAATTTTTGCGAATATTAACGCTAACTTTATTAAAGTTACCGACTTAATTATAATTTGCAACAAAATCTTCAATTTTTAGACAAACATTTCAAAATTTTGGCCAATTTTCACGATTCATTTAAAGCGTTAACCATATCGGCTGGAAGCTGGAAAGTTTGTTATATTTTAATGTAAAAACTATTTCTTTCCAGACATTTTTGTGTTTCCTTTGGCTATTTTTTCCTTACCCCTTGTTCCCGAAGGCGGTTACCTTGTCCGGGCTAGGGGTTCGGCTTGGATCACCAGCCCCCCGCGATAACCTATGGTTGTGACAAACTTGGCAATAAACTAGGCCGATCTTATTTTGCTTTGAAAATTTTCTGTCCACACACTGCCATTACTTGGAACGTCTGATGCGGTCAATCTCCTGAATAGCTGGGCAGACCTCGAATCCAAGTTTTCAGTTACCCTCAGCGCAGCAGTTGCTGTTATGTTTGCTCAGCCATCTAAATTGCGCCCATTTCACACGCAAAAGACAGCATTCTCCGTTTGCATTTCTCCTTGCTGCGTTTGAAAGACACATGAAGTAAACAATTTCTTAGCCGACTATTATATACATGATAAGTTTAGTGTGGATCTGTTCAAGTACTCTTGTTGTGACTACAAAAAGTGTAGTTGTCTTCAGTATAAGCAGTGATAGACTTAGATCAGCGAAAGCTTCTGTTTGCAGCTGGAAATTCTGAATAGTAAGAATGTTTGTTGCTTCACTAAATTGCAGTCGTTTCTGTATTTTGGCGACTTCGGCTGCTGTATTAGATGTATGCAGCATTAAACGCAACAAGCAAGATTTTGTGCAAAATGTTAAGTTTCCGCTGGACGGACATTTTCAGTAATTGTAAACTTTGCTGCGCAGCTAAGTATTTTATAATTGAGCTTTTTATTGCTTATTACGTGCAAGACATTGTCTGAACATTTTTGACGTGAGGAATTTACTTTGATATCGGAATTCGCCATTACAATTGATCATATGTTTTTGCAAGTTTCTTGCGTTTGAGTAATCTTTGCTGAGCTGTTAAAAAAAGTATAACTTTAGCTGTGATGGGTCATCTGTCAGAACACAGAATATTAGATTTTCCGATTTTGGATTTGCCATTACTGCATGAGCAAATGTATAGGGCCAGCGTGCACCCAGTAACTTAAATGCACGGATACTTGTGAAACACGAGTTCCCTGCACGAGGGTTTCACAAGTGTTTTGGGCGTATATTAAAGAGTGCACAATGTTGCGTGCTACAACAAATTTGTGATGTGGTGGCATAGCGGCGGAGCGATAAACCGGAAGTCGTGGGTTCGAACCCCACCGGAGGCTCGAAGTTTTCGCATCTATGGCGTTGAAATGAAAATTTTATTTCTTATACTCCGACTCCACAACGTGCATTTCAGTTATTTGTGTACACGCAGTGGTTTATTTATTGACATCTTGCATCGTACACCGTATATATGTCACCGTAAAACTGTAGAATCAGGAATTCTGCAGAATTACTGAAATTTTCAGGAATTCTACAGAATTCCTGGAGATTTCAGTAAAACTGTAGAATTACGGCGAAACTTGACTTATTCTACAGTTTTCCTGATATTTTCAGGCATTCTGTAGAATTCCGTATTTTGTTCAGGAAAACTGTGGAACTATGGTTAAACTTGAATTATTCAGCAGTTTTCCTGAAATTTTGAGGGATTCTGTAGAATACCGTTTTTATCTTCAATTTTCATTATCAAATTCAAATTTCCAATGCTCATACAGTTCCTGTTTTTTTAAGATAGAGTCAGCCAACCTTTTACAACCATTTTACGATCTATCAAACATTAAAATTTTTTCCTGTACTGCCACACCCCCGTTGCTTTCGCGAGGAGGGGTAACGCCAGATCAAATTTGCTTGGGGTCCGCGATCTGACGTTGAATAATTGCATAAGCAATTACCCGAGGCGAAGGCAAGGCTACTGCCGGGGCAGAAATGATACATTAAAATTTGAAATAACCAATTATAACAATGTTTTAAATTTTTCAACATCAGATCAAATGTTCGTACTTTTTCAAACATTTTACATGTCTGGTTGATCGTAAAATGATTATAAAAGGTTGGCTGACTATATTTAAAAAAACAGGAACTGTATGAGCATTAGAAATTTGAATTTGATAATGAAAATTGAAAATAAAAACGGTATTCTACAGAATCCCTCAAAATTTCAGGAAAACTGCTGAATAATTCAAGTTTAACCATAGTTCCACAGTTTTCCTGAACAAAATACGGAATTCTACAGAATCCCTGAAAATATCAGGGAAACTGTAGAATAAGTCAAGTTTCGCCGTAATTCTACAGTTTTACTGAAATCTTCAGGAATTCTGTAGAATTCCTGAAAATTTCAGTAATTCTGCAGAATTCCTGATTCTACAGTTTTACGGTGACATATACATATTTCACAAAACTAAAGTCTGACCAAAAAATCTTGGAACCGAAATGTGAGCGGCTGTCCTGAATTATCATTTGAAGGTAGCCTACATAATGTATATATTTTTCGAGTCCTCAGGAACCAGAGATTTCGAAAATCCGGAAAAATCTGGAATGCTGGGTTTAATTCAAGGAAAATTCAAAATTTTTAGTTTTTTGCCAAATTTTTTATCAAATCAAAATTTTGTTTTTATAATCGAATAGAGCTGCTCCCGCTACACATTTTTGCTCTTAGAAGGGTTTCACAAAAATGTATATACCCATTTTCCGGAATTCAGGGATTCCAAAATTTCCGAATTTTAACAATTTCCTCCAATACCCACAAGACTGGTATCATTCGAAAGGACTCGAAAAATACATACATAGGATCTATGTAGGATACCTTCAAATGATAACGCAGGACAGCCGCTCACATTTCGGTTCCAAGATTTTTTGTCAGACTTTAGTTTGTGGCATTGGGATAAAGCACGGCAAATTAACACTCCGCCATGTCACAAGAATCGGAAACAGACGTTCCTTGAACGGAAAGAAAAGATTTCACACACAAGTCATACTAACCCTATCTTAAACTATTGTACACACGCATCTGCGGTAAGGAGTATTTTAGCGAACAAGGAACAGGGCTGAGCAAACATAAGAGACCAGCTACGCTGAGGCGCAGAGGGAAAAATCTTTCAAGTAATTGGACGAAAATAATTAAATTAAGCTTAAACATAATCTCGCGTCAGTGACAGGAAGGTTTTGCACAATAAAGAACAGTCCTACAGGTAGAGTTGTGCCCGGACCTTGAATCGGGCCTCGGGCTCCGGGCCGGCCCGGGTCCGGTTGTTGGAGTGGCCCGAGCTGGGCCTACCGGACCTGCCGGGCCTTGGAGGCCCGGCCAGGCCCGGTCAAATTTTTGTTGTGCATATTTCAAAATTTTTCCAAAATACATTCACTAGAAAGTCAAATTTAAACTCCCAAGAGTTGTCTAAGTTTTAATTAATATATACCACTAATTATTGTTTGGCACTGGTGTTTGTATGCCGGGCCTTCACCGGGCCGACCGGGCCTACACCGGGCCACCGGGCCTTGAATTGCCCGGGCCGGGAAATTTCTTAACGGCACAACTCTACACAAGTAATTCAAATGTTACTGAAGAAACATTTTACCTTACTAAAGAGTTTTCCTTGTGTTTTCCTTTCCTTTTCCTTTTCATTCCTTCTGCGCCTCAGCACAACAGGACAACAGGTCTTTTGTGTTTGCTCAACCATCTAAATTCCTAATATACAGATCATTTTGCATGGAACAGATAGCTTTAGCCATAAACGCGCATAAGTGCTCTAAGATGGCTGAATGTTAAATTAATACTCGTATGACTTCAGTTTTCGCATGACCCTTTATAGTGAACCGGATTTCTTCTCTGAGATTATATTATTTCATCTTAGACTAATGCAGCCTCGTCAGTGGAACTTTCCAATATTTCGCGAGAAACGAACCCAGCTTACTATTGCCCTTATCTCAGGTCTTTGCGTATGGCTGCTGGTCCATGCAATCTATCAGCACCCTAAAGGAATTAAGTCCACAAATCTTCAGTCTTTTTCCTGGAACAAGTCTCAAATAAATGATTTCGCGGAAGCAAAACTATGGGCAAAGTTTCCTGAAAAGGACAGATTGTCCGTAATATCAAGTGATAAAACGTCAATTTATGATGCTCTGACCGCTCTTATACCACAACTGAATTGTGGCACAAAGGTGAGATATGGCGACGCTTGTAGTACAACTTTTAGCTAATTCATAGATATGTACCTTCATCTTGTGGGAAGCCCGAGGCTACTCGTGCGCCAGGAATTATCAACGTATATTTAATCCTTGATATTATCAAGAGTAAATAAAGAGTGCGACAAAAGTCCAGCTCAACGGCTGACCCCTCCCCCCCACAAATTAGACCCATCACTTCAAAGAAATTTGAACGCTATGTTTGTGTTCTGAAGCTCAAAAACCTCAAAAGTCAGTTGGTTCAATGTGTGCCTGCTGCGAGCTTCAGCACCCAAACATAGTGTAAAGAAAAGTTGTTTGTCTCGGTGAACGGATAAATTTAAATTAAAGAAGAGTTGCCAGGTTCGTGAGTGTGCGCATGTCAAATCTCGTCCCTAGCTCGCTTACCCCCTAAACAACTACAGCAGGCGCCGGCAGTCCAAATTCGGTACCGGGAGTTTACTGGTTTTTAAGACAAAGTTATAAATTTGACAAAAGACAAAAGAATATTCAGTTCCGAGGAATGCAAAAACATACAGCTCACAAAACTCAAAAGAAATAGAAAATTTCACGAAATTATACACGAATACCACAAAATAATCAACTAACCAAAAATGGGGGAAGGAACAGAGTTCCCCAACCAAAGAGAGCAAAACTAACCCGAAGTTAACCCAACAGTGGGAGACGGCAATTACACCACCCGACCGATCGCTAGACGAAAATTCCCAAGACTGACTTCTCACTGAATTTCAATGGCGGACACAGTTTAGCTAAGGAACCGAGGTTCCTACACAGAAGTACAATTTTCCATTTATCGTTCATAAAGATAACACTGCATTTTCTTCATTTTAGATAATTTTAAGTGAAAATCAAAGGAAATATCGAAAAATAGTTCACAGATTACCCCCTCTTTTGAAACGCGCGCCCTCGCCGCGGCCTCCAGGCAAAATTAGTAGCCACTAAAACTGAGGGTTAGCCTACGTAACCTAGGTACTAGTAGAGGTAAAACGTCGTTTTAGTAAGCAAAAGAATTAAAATTGTATCTCACTCGAGCCCCTGGCTTTGCCAAATTTTAGGGGTCTGTTTTCGAGACACGGGTAAAGCTACATCGGCACGTGCCGGACAACACACAAACATTAGAGTACATAGACTCAAACACAAAAGACATAGAACCCTTCAGCCGCGACGGGAGCGCAGGTCTCAAAAGGGAGAGTAACCCGAAAATTTATACAAAAGGAAGGGGAACTCTATTCAAAACTTCACACGACGGTAGCACTAATTCAAAGCTATACAGTATAGGAACTAGACGACTATACAGTAGAAATATACTATGAATGACTAAACAAAGAAATAAAATTTTAAACCCCAGCTGTATATGAAGAATATGATATATATATAGGTGCTCCGGGAGAGGCTACTCCGGAGGAAAATTTATAGAAATTTATGAGAAATTGCGCGAAAAGAGCAAAAACATACACATATCCAGTCCAGGGAAGCCTCCCCCGGAGTAAACATATAATGTACGAATCTGATTAAATGCCGGTATAAAGCTGCATAAAAATAAAGCACACAGATAGAATTGTAGCTGCACCGACAAAAATCGCAAAAATACAGGGCATAGATGGCAGTAACAAAATTATGCATGGTAAACCCGCGGTACAATAAACAGTAGTAGAAACAAAAACAAAACAGTTAGAAAAGGAGTAACATACGACATATATAGGACGGACAAGCCGAACTAGAGGGCACCCAAATAAAAATTTCAACAGAAAGTGGGAGTAGAAAATTTAAAAAATCAATAGAATTTAAAAAGGTAATAATCAAGCGAAAAACCCCATAAAGTATAAACCCAAATGTATTCCCCCCAACCGGTTAAAGCTATCAGACAAAATAAAGCAGAAAATGGAATGAAAACACACAACACGATTAGAAAAAATGGGAAAAGGGGGAGGGGGAGCCAGCGAGTAGGGGAAACCGGAATGCACACAATCACAACAATAAAGACTGATATAATAAAAGTTCAAAGTTAATAGGCCAGGGAGGCCGCCGAGAACCACGCCGTCGGGGGGAGACCCCACAGCCACCATCGGACCGACCTCCGGAAGGGGAGCGGGCGCCCCACGGCGCAAGCCGCTCCAGCCCCAAGCCAATCACCGGCCAACCGACTACCCAGGCCCACCATCACCAGTAACCGGGCCAACAGACTAACCAGGCCTTTCGCCAACCACGGAATGCGTGGTCTCAGGGGTGGGGTGACGAGAATTTTTAGGTGTCTTGGATTTTTTCCCCACAGTATGGACCGTATGAGAACTCTGGTTCGAAAAAGATGAGGGGGTGGTCGGGGGACCCGGAGGAGGGGGAGAAAGTGATGGTTGGAGAGGTGGCGGTATGTACGTACATACCTGTTGAGAACTAGAAACTGGCGGGAGAGTGGTGGGCGCCGGGTCTTGGGGGGGGGGTTACCCCCCGGAGGTTCCTGTCCAGCAGGGGGGGCACCACGTCCTTGCCCTCCCATAAGGAGGACACAGACGAGTGTAGACCCCGCTGCTGGAAGGTCTCACTAGGAGTAAAAGGGCGGTTTTGAGAAACGTAATCAGTCGCAGAAGCGTGGGAGGCAACCATATCTGCCATATAGTATGGATTTTCAGGAGCCTGTTGAGGTACGTATGGCGGTACCCGGAGAGGCGGAAGGTTTGGTTGTGACCCTTCCCACAAATGATTTCTGTCCAGTTCTGCAATAACCGGATTCTGAAAAACCTGCTGTTCTAAGCGGTCGTGTTCAAAATTTGCGGGTGTACGTATAAAATATTGTCCCTCCGGAAACTGTTCATTGGGAGGTTGATAACGAAGTTGGGGAATTTGCTGCTGGTGCGGGTCAGGAGCTGCAAGTTGAGCGCCTTCATACAAATGTTGTCCGTAGGAACGGGGGAGAATCGGAAAATATTTGGGGTCCTGGTCATTTACACGACCCCGCTGAGTTAAGCGACTTGGGGAAGCCAGAGGGGGATTTTGAGTGCTGGGATGGGGAACCGGTAAAGGGGGAGGTGGAGGAGGCTGTGTATGATGTAATTTTGGTGCGGAGGGGCCCCCGGCGCAAACTGGAGTGCAATGTACCGAAATATGCGAAGGAGCCGTAGCTCGATCTGGTAGGGGGTTTCCGCATTGGTCACGGGGGATGACATGCCCCCCCAAGTGATACAGCTGAGGGGCTTGAGAATTTGCCGGCGGTACGTAGGTATTTTTCTGAAAGTCTGCCACCGAGGCCGCCGGAATACTATATGGAATTTGGGTATTAGGTAAGTAATTGGGCTCTGGGGGGTGGTGCCCCCCACCAAAATTCTGCTCCATATAGGATGCGGGGGTATTATGGCTTGAACCACCCCCTTCTGACAAAAAACCCGAATTTTGGCTATTCGCAGAATTATAGACAGACCCACTTTCTGAACAAGCAACATTTTCCCCGAAATTTTGCTGAAAATTTGGTCCATTCGGGGGTAAAGGGGTCCCGTTTTCAGCCCGCCGAGAAAGTGCCCCGACAACTTCGGGCGAAACCAAAATATTTTGCCCAAAATTTTGTGAAAAATTTGAATCCATGGGAGGGGGACAGGAACCGTTTCCGACCTGCCGGGAGAGTGTCCCGACAACATTGGGCGGACCCTGGGGAGACCGGAGAGAATACGTATGTTGGGGGGGAGGAGCTGTAGCCCCACCTTGGGTTTGGGGGGGGGTAAGAATTTGGGGGAAAGGGTGAATTTTGAATTTGTTGGGAAAGGGAGGGTCCCTCTCCGGCTTGCCCGGACAACGGCCCAGACACACCATTAGGGGCCGCCCCATTTCCCAAAATATTTGAAGGTGAAAATAAATTTTGAGGTTGTTGGGGAGGAGGGGGTCCCTCTCCGGCTTGCCCGGACAACGGCCCAGACACACCATTAGAGGCCGCCCCATTTTGCAACCCCATAGCAGTAAGAACACTTTGAGTACTCTGAACGACATCAAAACGAGGCGAAATAAAATTTTCAAAATCCCGACGAAAATTTGAATTTTCAGAATTTTGGTCTGCTAGATTTTTGGGGGAGGGGTAGGTAATTTACCCGCCCCTAAATTACCCAAATTTTCGTTCGGGAGGGAAGCGAACTGAGAAACAATCTGAGAGGGGCCGGAAATTGGTCCCCCCAACACCTGTACCGAGGTTTCTCTCCGATCCCTATGTGATTCTCCCCCAAAATTTTGCCCCACTGGCTCCCCACCTGCTGGAGAACCCCAAGTATTCATCAGGGCCCCCGAAAAATTTATGTCCCCCCGAGACATTTCTCCCAAAGACCGTCCCCTAGAGACAGAATGACTGCGCCGAGTCCTGGGTGGGGTCGGGGGTCGAACAGCACCACGAAAAATTGGGGGGTGTGGGGGTTCCAAATTTTGAGGGTGGGGGGTTCAAAATTTGATAGGTGTAGGTTATCAGAATTTTGGGGGTGGGGAGATTCAGAATTTTGTAGGTGTAGATTATCAGAATTTTGGGGGTGGGGAGATTCAGAATTTTGTAGGTGTAGATTATCAGAATTTTGGGGGTGGGGAGATTCAGAATTTTGTAGGTGTGGAATTTCAGAATTTTGGGGGTGGGGAGATCCAGAAAAGTGAACCCCCAAACGTCGCGGCACAACTGGGGAAGAAACTACAACTTGTGGAGGTGGGGGAGGGGGTGGATTTGAACTATAAGGGGGAGTCGGATTTTGTAAATTTTGGGGGGAGGCAATCCCCCCGTTCCCCCATGCTGTCGCCCCCCCCCCCCAAGTTTGCAGGAGACTTTTGAAAGAAGTGGCGATTCAAAAAACTATCCGTAACTTCCGGCGCCTGCGCATTTGGAGGTAACTCTGAAAAAAGACGAACTGTTTCGTCCCGAATCCTTTTTAAATAGCGAGTAAGCGGGCGAGACGAGTCTGTTGACGAATTTGACATGCTACTCTCCTGAAGGAACGGTCGCCAGTTGTAAAGAAAAGTTGTTTGTCTCGGTGAACGGATAAATTTAAATTAAAGAAGAGTTGCCAGGTTCGTGAGTGTGCGCATGTCAAACCTCGTCCCTAGCTCGCTTACCCCCTAAACAACTACAGCAGGCGCCGGCAGTTCAAATTCGGTACCGTGAGTTTACTGGCTTTTAAGACAAAGTTATAAATTTGACAAAAGACAAAAGAATATTCAGTTTCGAGGAATGCAAAAACATACAGCTCACAAAACTCAAAAGAAATAGAAAATTTCACGAAATTATACACGAATACCACAAAATAATCAACTAACCCAAAATAGGGGAAGGAACAGAGTTCCCCAACCAAAGAGAGCAAAACTAACCCGAAGTTAACCCAACAGTGGGAGACGGCAATTACACCACCCGACCGATCGCTAGACGAAAATTCCCAAGACTGACTTCTCACTGAATTTCAATGGCGGACACAGTTTAGCTAAGGAACCGAGGTTCCTACACAGAAGTACAATTTTCCATTTATCGTTCATAAAGATAACACTGCATTTTCTTCATTTTAGATAATTTTAAGTGAAAATCAAAGGAAATATCGAAAAATAGTTCACAATAGCGTGCAAATTTGTTTGAAGTGATGGGTCTGATTTGTGGGGGCGGGGTCAGCCGTTATCGTGCAGATGATGTCGCATGCCTAATAATTAAGAGCTGGACGCTTGTCACACTCTTAGTTATTATGTACTCTTGATATTATCCATAAACGGCAGTTTGTTCCATCCAACAAAGAACCGATGACTCACGTTTAGAAAGTACAGCAATAATCGTTTAGTCAAGTATTTTATAGCGATAGTTGCTAAAGCCATCATTTATTTGCATGCATTTTTAGGTGAAAGTTGGCAAGGCTACGGATGGCGGGAAATGGGTATGCAATCCGTGGCGATTACCTCAGAATTGTGTCATATTCTCACTTGGCATAGGTAATGCAGAATCGGGGAAGAAAGTTCTTAAATTTGAATAGATTCTATGGATTTTAGGATATACCTATACATTACATATGATGTGAAATATTACCGTGTACACTTGGTGCGCATTTCTAAAAACGTCACTACAGTTTGGGAACGAATTCCAACGTAGATTGTGCCTGGATGGCTCAATTGGTAGAGCGTTGGCCTAGATCGCCAAAGGTTGTGGGTTCGATCCCCACCTCAGACCCAAATTTTTCGGGTCGGAGGTGCTGCAGTGACAATTATTTCTTTCAGTTATATCATCACACTAAACGTCACAACTGGGTCTAAATGGATAGCACAGAGCAACAACTTGAGGCTATGATAATTCATTTTTGCATTTTTTATAGACTAACAGCTAAGTACAGTTTTCCTCCAATTATTTATATGTTTTAGCTAGCGATATCTCGTTCGAAACTGCCATGCAGAAGCTGCTTCACAATCGATGTAGAGTCTTCGGTTTTGATCCAGCTTCTGGTAACAGCAAGTGGTATGCTGACAGTGTTGGAAACGCAGAATATATTCAGGCCAAAGTTGTGTCAAACTCATCCAACTCCAAGAATGAAATCACCGTACCAGAAGCCATGAAACGCACAAATTCTGCCAAAATTGATATACTCAAGGTTGACATTGAGTTTTCAGAGTATACCGTACTACCACCGATTTTGAAGGGACTATCAGCGGATACTGACTACGAAGCTTTACCGACTTGCCAAATCTTGATAGAAATTCACGGAAATTCGACATCTGAGTGGATAGATTTGCTGAGACAGTTCGAAAATTCCGGATTTTGGATGTTTTCCATGGAAATTAATCAACTGTGTAGCATCAAAGGCAAGAATGGCATTATATGTATAGAATATTCGTTTCTGCATGAAGCCTGTAGAATCCAATACGGCGTTGCTCAATCTGTGCAGCTTTATAACTTTAAAGAAATTAATTTGCATTAAAAATTTGCTTTGTAAGCACTCGAATGAAGCCAAGAGTGCAAAGAGTATGACACTAAGCATACTGTTGTTTAAAAGCAAAGCCTACGCTGAATTAGAAGCAAATTAGAAACTTTCATTACAAGAGGTAAAAGTTATAGGTAGGTGGAAAAGTTGATTCCTAAAGGCCATACGTTAGATTTCTCTCTCTGCAACTCCTGGTATCACCAAGAATACACAATACATAAGAGTGTGACAGCTGGCAGGCTCTATGTTATCAGCTCTCGAGCCATTCTCTGCGCGCTAACGGCCCACCCCCCCCCGCAATTGTGTACTTAGTGGACCACCCCTCAAATCAGTACCCAGTACGCTATTGCGTATGTCCACTCGTTTCTACAAATAAGCATTCTATGGGGACCCCCCCGCAAATGTGACCTATCATTTAGCAATCTCGAATAATAGGTCACATTTGCGGGGAGGTTCCGATAGAATACTTTTTGTAGAAAAGAGTGAGCATACACAATTGCGTACTGGGTACTGATTTGCGGGGGGGGGGGTGGGCCGTTAGAAGAGCATGGCTCGAGAGCTGATAACAGAGAGCCCGCCAGCTGCCACACTCTTATGTATTATGTACTCTTGGTATCACCAGCTGGAACAGAATTGCCGCTTACGCTGGATTTAGTGCATAGACTCGAACAGGGCTTAAAACTTCCAAATTTGCAATTTGTATTTTTCAATTTCAATACTGTAGTTTAGATCATAAAACAGACAAAGTCCCAAAATTATAGAAATTTATTCACCAAAGAAGCACTAGAAACCAGTATAGAACTAGGTTTTTGTGGGTACATATTGTCAAATTTGGTCATTTAGTGTAAGTGTTATTCAGTTTGTTGAGACCTTTCAAATGATATTAGGATGACTCCGATCGTCAACTGTCAATTTGGTCCAGTTTTTGCGGTTTTGTCATTTTGACAATTTATTGCCTGGAAACTTAATTATTTCTTCTTAATAGCAGCGTTTCAGTACTATTAGAACTTTCTCCACTCAACGAGTGCACTGGTTACCAAACTCTTTGTTAGCTAATGTTTTGTTTGCTGAAATTAAGGGTTTTTGTGAGCTCAGTCAACAATGCTCAAAAGTCAACAGCAGGGCTTTTGGTACAATATATTTGGCAGACACATTTACAAGTTAGAATAAATGAATGCCCAAAGTCGGCACTTGACCTAGTACTCTTGGTTTAATGCAGCGAGGGTCAGAACATTCTTCGCTCATTCCAGTGTAAAGTTGAAAGTGTGATGCAACCAAACTTAACGGGATGGTAACTGTGCGCGGATGGAAACGTCGAACTTGGGGCCTTTTCGCGCGCGAGTTAAAAGAGTAGAGTTAAAAAGTTTTAACTCGTTTAACCCTGCTGGCGAGTTAAAATGAACTCTTTAACTAGGTTAACCTTGCGCACGAAAAGGATTGAGTTAATTATAACTAGTTTAACTCCTTTAACTCGCTGCGCGAAAAGGCCCTTGGTGGCGGTGTAGTCCCTATTGATCTACACACACACTTCACCAAGTTGCCCGGCATGAACCCCACCAAGTACTTTTCTAACGCAAGTAAAGCTTAAACAATTCAGCATTCGCGACGGATCTGGCAAAAGGGCGTAAGTAGACCAAATGGCCGTTTTTCGTTTTTTTGCAGAAATGGTATCTGTACCTTCCAAAGTATCATCTGGCAAAAAGACCTATCTAAAATTCCCTATAATAAATCCAGTATTTCACTTTGTCACTGCGGCGTAAGTTCAAAATTTTTATATTTGGACCTGGCTATTTGATGGAGGTATCGAATGATATAACGATGTTTCGCGAAAAAATTTACCTGAGTTTGCAAAAAATTTGGAAAATTATACTACCTCCAAAATGTGTAAAAATATTTTACGAAAGCAACATTAGTTTCATGACATGCATTAAAAAGAGAAAATGTCAAGCTACATTTTGATCTAAAAATGGTTACTGAACTCCAAGTAATGAATGAGTAATAATGGTGCAAATTTTATGTGACCAAAGGGAATCACACCTTAAACATCGTAAGTACACGATAGTGTTGTGTCAGTAGTTTCAGTCGGCGGACCAAAATAGTTTCAGTTTAAGTTCGCTTTAAAAAGAACTGTATCCAGCTCTATGAGTTAATGTAAAGCTCAATTTAAAGTTTATTCGGCCTCTCTTACAATGGTCGCCTTTTAGTGCGTACACAAGACGTGCTAATCATAGATGTACATCCTAAAACGGGTAGCTAGCTTTTACACGTGTTTACGTATACATACATACATACATACATACATACATATATATATATATATATATATATATATATATATATATATATATATATATATATATAGATATATAGGGACTAGGGACTGTTGACTGGTTTGCTGGCTATATGATTAACACTAGAGTTAGCCAGTCTTAGCCAGTCAACTTTGACGGTCTCATTATTTTTAACACTGAAATTAGCCAGTCAACTGTGACTGGCTTATTTTTAAATTTTCTCTATCTCTTATCTATATCTATATATATGCATATATATTTATATATATAGGGACTAGGGACTGTTGACTGGTTTGCTGGCTATATGATTAACACTAGAGTTAGCCAGTCTTAGCCAGTCAACTTTGACGGTCTCATTATTTTTAACACTGAAATTAGCCAGTCAACTGTGACTGGCTTATTTTAAAATTTTCTTTATCGCTTATCTATATCTATATATATATGTATATATATTTATATATATAGGGAATATAGGGACTAGGGACTGTTGACTGGTTTGCTGGCTATATGATTAACACTAGAGTTAGCCAGTCTTAGCCAGTCAACCTTGACGGTCTCATTATTTTTAACACTAAAATTAGCCAGTCAACTGCGACAGGCTAGTGTTTAAATTTTCTGACTGTCTAAAATTTATTTTGCTAGACGTACTATAATGTGAAAGGGGATGGCTAGTGCGATACGCACTAAAAGGAAGCTCTTACGATAATGTTAACAAAATCGAAGCTGAAGACCTTAAAAATTTCAAGATTTAAGGAAAGACTGAAACAATATAGTTTCCCAATATAAGCCCATATACTGCCCAATATAGTTTCAGTTTCAGTTTCAGTCGGCTGCCTAAAATGTTTCAGTTTCAGGCATCTTCGCAAAATAGTTCCGGTATCAGTTTCAGTGACTGAAACCTTCACTAGTACACGAGCGTCAACATGAGAAATTTCTTAAACACTGCCAGGAATTTTGTACAAACAAATTTTTAAATGTTAAACAGTAAATCTTTGCAAGGTTACCTTGGAGCGTATTATATAGTGCACAAAGTCGAATTTTAAAAGAAAAATAAGTCAATACTGTCACGGCGAGAACGAAAACTGAAAAACGATCGCTCAGTACAAAGAACCACACTAGACTGAAATAATTACAACATATCAAAGAGGCATCGAGCAAATAGAATTGATGATGATGTTTTTAAGAGTTTTGATTGGCCCTTAGATTTGCAGCAATGACTACCTTCTTTGCTACTGTATCTTTACAAATTTGGAAGTTAGGGCCTTTTCATAAAAAGATTAAACGGATTAACTTAAACGGATTAACTTAAATGGATTAAATGTATTTAAAAGACGTATTCATAAAATCACGAATTAAACTACTTAAACGGACTAAACTTTGCCACGACTTAAACGGATCAACTTAAATGGATTAAATTAAGTGATTTAAGTAGTTTAATCCGCATTTTATGAAGACGCTTTTAATCCGTTTAAGTTAATCCGTTTAAGTTAATTCATTAAGTCGCCAGTTTAAGCCTGATTTTATGAATACAAATGATGCTCACATATTTCAAAAAGTATCTATTCCATTAATACCAATTTCGCTGACTGATACTACAATTGTAACTATAAGCATAGAACTTCAGTTAGTAAATGACAAAGTCCTACTTCAAATTATAGCTAACATCTACGATAATTATAACTATCGTTTCATTAATAATATCAAACTTTGTAACGTTTTTACAATGATGAGTTTTAGGTTTACTTTTCTGAAGAGCTTGCTTGAGAAATGACTATACTCATTAGACTAGTAACAATTGCTACTAATGGGATAATTAACACAATGCTTACACAGATTAATTTTACACCAGAACACCTGAAATGTTGTAATCCCGTAAAAGCACTCCCATGCTTTTTAGCTGATTCTTAGCCGTCGCCAACTTTGTTGAATTTCACATTTTTTGTAGTCCTCATGGAAGTTCTCAAAATTACCCCGTGGAATTTCCCAAAACTGCTGCTATATACATTCTGTTTAACCTTTCAAAGGTGACTCCAACGTGTTATAATAATTATTGGAAAGCTAAAAAGTACGCTAAAAATATTGTGTTTACAAGTTTAAGTTTAAGCATGTAAGATCTAGCTAGGGAGTTTTCCACCCATGTTAAGGTGGTGATTCCTTTTGGAGACGTCAACTTTGAACCCTTATTACTCATTCATTCATTGAAATTAAGAAACCATTTTTACACCAAAATGCAGCTTAACATTTGCTCTTTCTAATGAATGCAGCGAAACTAACATTAGTTATCAGAAATTATTTTACTGTACTTTCGAAGTAATTTACATTTTATTTACATTTACATTTTTACATTTTTTGCAGATTAAGGTAAACTTTTTCGTGAGGGGCCACATCACATCATTCAATTCCACTATCAGATAGCTGGTCACCTTTTTTAAATTATTATGAAATTGCAGTTCGTAATAAAGAAATTAGCTAAAATGTATGCGCAACCTGGATTTTGCCTATTTTTCCCAACGTTGGCAAGCGACCACTTTAGCTAGAAAGCAGCAATCGGGGCAACTAAAAAAGGGTCCCTGGGTATTTTTGTGTAGAACACGTCTAGCTAGTGGCAACCCTCTAGCTTGCATAATAAATGCTCTACAATCGCTGGAAAAAATGTGGTCATGTTTTTGCAAAAATGGCATTTTTTATGATAGCAGCGTGTATACTGGATAGCAGTTTAGGAGATTATAATGTCTCGGATAATCGGCTTCGACGAGACCTTCAAATTGACACCAAGAATTTAAGTTTACGGCTTTCGTAGCTCAACAAATGGCGGCTTATTTGATTTCTGCAAAAGTGACAAGTTTCCAACGCCAAAATAAGAAATTCGACTATATCTCACCATAGCGAAAAGCTAGAAAGGTGCTTCAAAAAACAAAAATGTAGAGCTCAACAAAAACTTTCGAATGAATATAATCATAGCTGTGCAGCAACTGTCTAACGGTCCAAAATTGGCAAAAACAACCCTAAACGGAGATGTCGAATTTTTGAAGCGGGATGGCGCGGAGAGTGTCAGAATGCTAAAAGAAATTATTTTGGAAAGTTTCATCAAATTTCAGCTTGATTAGAACCGTCAACCAACAATATGTGCCCAACAGGAATCACCACCTTAAGTACATAAAGTGAGAGCAGCTATATGTACATCTATTTTGATTAAATTATGTTAAGTAGTGCATTTTTGGCGAATCTTTAGATTCATGACTACTGAAAATCAACGAGCCCACGGGGTGTGATTTTTTTTGCGAACTTTTTCACAAAAAATTACCCGCAATGTTCTGTAAAAAGGTGCGGGGCGGGCTGGCTGTAACAGTAAAACTAAGGGTAAATTCGAGCTCTTCGACCTCGAAAACCTAAATAGCACATGTTGTTAGGTACCTCAGCCAATTATGACCGACTGAGCGGCTGTTAGCTATAACCTCGACCCACCGAAGCCAGGGAGCGGTCAGGATCACATATGTTCGCTAAAGCAACGTAAAAATAATGCCAAATTTGGATTTTACTTCCCGAAAAACTTATATAGGCAAGTTTTTAGCGAAACCGTGGCTTTTCTCTAAATTCGAACAAAAAATAAAAAATTTATTACTCTCCCTACACAAGAGCTATCGATCGGCATGAAATTTGGTCCATTATAGAGTTGCCATTACCAGTTGATACATACCAAAATTATTTTGATCGAATTTCATTTGCGAAAATGACAGCAAAAATTCGATTTTTGATGTTTTATTAACCTTGCTATAATTCTTGCAGTCTAATGATAGTTTCCATATCATTTTAATGCTTTCGGAGTATCCGGAGCATTAACAGGTGATTAAAATGCTGTTATCGCTTTGTGCAAATTTCATCTTACAAGCTCCAATTCTTTATGAAAGCAAATGAAACTTTTCAAAGACATTATCTTTAACATTCTAGGACCATTCCCGTGTTTTGGAGGTCAAAAAATGGCCATCGTCGAGGAAATCAGCTTCTCAAAATTATATACTGCCAAATCCTACGGACAATTTTGGTTTATTAATACTCAATCACTACACAGTCAAATTGCACATTTTATCAATGCCAGTAGCTAGAGTTCTTTGCCTTAAGCCGGAAATTTGGACGGAAAACTATTTTGTCAAAACTGCTATTATTTTGTTTTGTACATCGATTTCTCAAAAACTATCCAATGGATTCGTGTAGGGCGAAAATTTGCCCTACGCGAAGGGACATCTTTCCTTTGAGCAAACACTTCTCCAGTTGCGAGCAAACTCAATAAGTTGCCAAACCGAAGTTGTCACCGTACATTTGGTGGAATTTCTGGAGCATTAAAACCTGCTGTGCCAAATCCAAAAAATGTCCCACATGTCTTTTATATCTAGGTATAAAAATAAGTTTTGGCCGATTCTACAGTTTTGAGAAATCGGTGCTCAAAAATTAAGGGTCAATATTTAGCCGGTATATCGGAAACTTTCTTGGGAATCTTGCTTGTTTCGGTAACCCATGCGAATGTAAATACTGATTATTGGCTTTAAAGCTACGTACAAAGCTTTTCCAACTACCATAATTGCGTAAGTTTTAGCGTTGCAAAGGTCACTACTCAAAAGGATACCACCACCAAAAGGACAGACTGGCTATATTGAACTAGTTTTTAAATCGTAGTAGAATGTATATAATACATTATACACAATGTATGAATGTACTATAAGCTTCGAAGTGATACCCTGTCGAATATTGGGCAAGGTACGACATTTAAAAACGGCACTGGAGAAAACAACCACCTACGAGTCTCTTTTAGTAGCTGCAGCTTTTATTTTGCTGCTTTCTCGCTAAAGTTTCTGCGTGAGAAAAATGAAGCTACGATTATAGAAGATATATTATTGAAGATTATAAGCTACATTTTGATATAAAAATAATTTCCTAACTCCAACTAGTGAACGAGCAATGAAGTTTTAAATATAATGTCTCCAAACGAATTTGGCACTATATTTGATATTTAATCCGTTTAATCCCCGCAAATAACAGGGATTAAACTATAGTGCTTTTGAACTGTTTTTAAGTGACGGATTAAACGGATTAAACTTAATCATTTTATGAAAAAGCCGCGGATTAAAATTTAATCCGCTAAGCTTTTAATCCGTCGGGATTTTATGAATACGTCACGGATTAAAGTTTAATCCGTCGGTATTTTATGAATACGTTTTTGATCGACGGATTAAACTAGTTCGTTTAAGTCACGGATTAAACTTTAATCCGTTTAATCCGTGAGCGTATTCATAAAATGATTAAAGTTTAAGTTAATCCGTTTAATCCAAATTATGAAAAGGCCCTTAGACAGCGCTGCCTAGTTGCAGAACGGCTGATAATAAGCCATTGTTTTTGTCATAAAAAACGAACAATTTCAACATCATTTCGAGGCGACCTTACACAAAAAAAGGTCACCTTTAAACTGACATTTTCACAACAATTTCACCTTAAAATAAGCTCATCATAAATACACACCCACACCACAGAGGCTAGAAACGTAACGTCTGCTTATTAAACCAAATTGGGTCTCCCGCACCGACACTATGAAAGGCTCCTAATCTGACAATCGACTTTCACAACATCTGATACACATTGGAATTTGAACATCGCGAACGTCTGAGTATCTTTGAATAAAACACAGCTATTTTAGCTTCATGTTTATCTTTTTACGCACCGTGAAACTGTTCTCCAGGAAACATCATTATTTGTTACAGTTAAATGGAGACATTTTGTCGAAAGTATACACAATCTAATAGAAAGCGAACTGCTTTCGTTGTTGTCTTGACTTTAATTTTGGGGTTATGGTTATTCCTCCGAGCAATGCAAAGGCCAAATGATGTGCTCAAGCTAACTGGGTTATTACAGCTCTTCACTAATTCAATGTTCCAGTCCTCTGCTGTAAATAGTGATTTTGCAGAAGCCAAAAGGTGGTCAAAATTTCACGAAAAAGATAGGTTGTCAGCAATTTCGAAGCCTGGAACACCGCTGTATGATGCGCTAACTGCTCTTAGTCCACAATTAGATTGTGGTACAAAGGTAGGTCTGAATGTCTGTAGCTATATCAAAGCAATTGGAGAAAACAGACCGATACGTTTACGGTTTACTGTAGTATAATGTATACTCCGGACAATCTTTAATTTAGTCTTTATGTTTGAATTCTTAATTTTACATTTAATTATCCTACTTTTTATCTGCTAGTTTATAATTATAATTATCATTATAATTATAATTATAATTAACTAGTTTCTGGGGGTTCTTATCCACAATCCTGTTCCTCCCAGGGTCCTTTGTAATGTGGGTGATAGCGACTGCGCTATCACCCCCCTTTCCAATATCTACATTTCGCCTTTTCCCATTTTTCTCCCAAAATTCCCGAAAGGTCTCTAAAAATTCCCCCTTATGTAATTATTGTAATTTTTATGTTCTGTCTGCAAAGACAGATCATGCACGTCAGCAGACGCTGACAAAAACTGGTTTATTCCAGTTTGTCTCTTTTTCAATGCTGACTCAGACTTGTTATTGTCAGTTGGGGGTTTTGTCAAGTCACGGAGCGGTCGGTGTCTGAGATTGGGGCCCCGCCTTTTGCCACTTCTACACCCAAAGAGTGAGTTCTTAGTTTTCGATTTTTTCCTTTTAAAATCCTTTCAACTCACACTCTTTAACCCCCTTTTTGATCCTAACCCCCCTTTAATTCGTTTCTCCTTTTTTATTGCTAATCTTTCCCCCTTCCCTTTCCGGCCTAACTAGCGGGGTTGCCCCGTTCCCTCCCCCTGGGTCTAACTTCACCTGCTAACTCCCCTCCCCCAATTTTACTGTATTGTTCCATTGCCCGATTTGTTGCTGGTCCCCTCCCCTTTGTTTGTGCTTCCCTTTCGTGCCCTTTTTCCGTTATTGTGCGGGTAGCCCGCTTTAATTTGCCCGTCTTGTCTGGATATCGCCGGACGGACTTTCCTGTCATAACTTTGCCCTGTGTTGTACCAGTAAATCCGCCAGTTGTCTTTCGTCCACTTTATTTAATTATTTTTGCTACGCTTTAACTAATTTTGATCTTTGTTTCCTAGCTAGGTAGAGCTCTGGGATTAGCCCGGAGCTGACTTATTTCTGAGTCTATTTCGTGTGTGTGTTCCCCAGTTTTGTTTGGCGCCCCGTTGGCGTCCCCCAAAAATTATCCATTACCCCCTTGGCGAGGCAAGTCGGTGGTAGAGAGCCGCCTGGACTAAATATCTCTAACCGCAGTAGTAGGTCAGCGTCCTTGCGCACAGTTCCATTTGTAAGATTTGGGGCGTGAGCTCAGAGGTTAAAATCCCTAGCTCCCCCATATTTTACATTAGGCTGCCAGTTTCAGGCTCTTCCCTAATATTTTTTTCCCCCTAAAATATTTTTCCTATTTTTCTCCCTCCCCTAAAGTAATTTTTCTAGCCCCCCCTAGTCCAAAAATTATTTTTTTTAGAGCCCCAAATTATTTTTCCCTATACCTACTACCTGTAAAGTTTTACCCCCCCCTATCCTTTTTCCTTAATATTGACTGGATTCGCCGGTCTTCTATCCCTTTGGCGGTCGTGTATACCCATTCCCCCCGTGTGGATTCACAAAGGTCTGCAATTGACGTCATTCCCAATTGCAAACCTGTGTTAACTTTTTTGGCCCGCCCCCGCATCGCTTGTGCCCTTATCAGGCGCCTGACTCTGCTTGAGACTTTTGAAGTCCCGCCCACGCATCGCTTAAAGTCCCAGTCAGACGCCTGACTTCCTGTCAATTTGCCGTGAATTTTTATTAGTCCCGTTTCCCTTCTGTTGACGAGTGGCGTGTTTATTTTATCATCGTGGTTATTTTTGTGAATTCTTAGTGCTGTGTTATTTTTCCCCTATCCTTTTGGAATTTCCTATTATAGTTGGGCAGCCCAACTCTATCCCTTTATTATCACCGGGACCACGCCAAGTGATAATCTATTCCCATTATACCAGCAACTCCCTGCCCGCTCTAAAATTACCTCAATCAGCCTCCCCACCCAGAAAATTTTTTTTGGGAGGAAAATTCAAATTTTGAAAAATTTTTCCGTTGGATTCCGGGGCCAGGCCAGGAATCTAACCTTGTACCGTTGGACGAAATTCCCAACTGGTGGATTGCTGCTACTCCCCGGACGAGACCCCAACAATTTCAGGTCGATTTGGAGATTCGACCCAACCCCCGATTCTTGGTTCCGAAATACGTACGCACTTTTGGAGTTTCGTGTCCCTGGCCGGAAAACCCCGATTTTGAGTTATATACGTATATCCTATCCTGAAAATCCCCATCGCCCCCCGGTCCTGCCCAAAAATAGGATATACGTATATAACTAATTTGGTGAGTTGTGTTTTTTTCGTGTCGTGTTTGTAATGGATAATGGCCCCCTGAAGACGACCCCTTTGACAGTAAACCCAGAGTGGCCCGATCTCCTGACCCTCCCCCTCCTGACCTTGGGGCCGTGGCCGGAAGTTCTGGGCAGCACGGATCTTCCGTCCACATCCGCCTCGGGTCAGGACTGAGTCCCGAGGACGATCTACACCCCTCGTCGGACTCCCCCCCAGGACGGAGGTAGGGGAAGCCCCTCCCGTCATGACCCCACAGTTTATCTGGACGGTTCTGACCCGAGCGAAGAAGCCCCACCCCCCAACCCCACTCCCCTGGAACAGCCGTCCGGAAAGCCCCAACCCAAGAAAAAACCCGCTCTGGGTTTTTGTCCCAAAGCCTCGGCGTGTCCTGGATGGGCTCCCCCTCCCCATCAAACCTCATTGGAGTATTTTTACGATTATTCCCCCCATACCCCCGGATACCCTAAACCCCATTTGCCTACTAGGGAAGCCCTGGTAGCGCAAACCTGCCCGTCCACGAAACGCCATGCCAAATCCATTTCGGCCTCTAGCGGAACGAAACCATCCCAAGGCCCCCATGATCAGATCAAACCCCGCCCATATGGAATTCGAAATAATTCCAATTCGTACCCTCGTAACCACAACTCCAGAACTCATGGGCCCAGGTTGTGCTTCTGGTGCACCCAAGAGGGGCACGGGTGGCAATACTGCCCCACCCGTATACGCGCAGTCGACAACCTGGGGCCAAACCACCCCGGATTCCTACATATGTTGGCGAGTCCGAAGGTGATGGCCAGCCCCCAACCTCAAGCGCGGACCCCCCTTTGCCAACAAGGAGGTGACCTGAGAGACCTCCAACCCCAACCCAGTCCTCAAGTTAGTCATCAACCCACTTCCGATGGCCTTTTCCAGAACCAGGGAAACGCCAACCTGGGGCGCCGTCAGTAAGCCCCGACGTGCGCCCCCGGTCTGACCCCTACCCAGTTAATATGGCGCCCGTGTATGAAGTGACTGATAACCCTCGGATGGCCAATCGGAGCTCAGAGGAGCCCGAACCCTTACCCTATTTCTCACCAAGTGGCCATCAACCGGAGTCACATCAGTCCCCGACGGTCTCAGTGTCCTCTTGTTTATCGGAGTATACCCCATCCCCACCCTCCTCCCAATCTACGAAACCCCCCAGCCTGTTTGACCACGAGGTCGAACCCCCTTACCCTGTCCAACGTCGCCTTTCATTTTTGGAGCCCAAACGCACACGAACTTGTCAGTGGAGGCCGCGGACTTGCCTACCCACCCACTTGGAGTGTAGCCCCCAGCCAGCAAGGAAAAACTTGGTGTTGCGAGGTTGCGAAAGGTTTAATCGTCAGCAGTGGACTCCCCCTCGCGGATGCTACGGGAAGCCCGTAGCGTCCAACAAGATCCAAGTACCTATACCCTCCCTAATTGATCCACTGTTGACGCCCAAAATTTTACCCCGTACAAACCATGTACGTACATTTAACCAAGTACGTACACATTCCACCCCTAAGTTTATTCTAAGCCCTGGGGAGATGTTGCTGACTGGCGAGGGCCAGCAACACCTCCCCAGTACCTCGCATCACCAGGATGGTCCCACTACAGCTACCCCTACCACGGCCTCCACTCGCAATGCCCCCGGAAACTCCCACCCCATGCGGGACAGAGGAAACTATTCTTGGAAAATAGTTTCCCGACATTCCATGCGTGCTCGTCACGACCACGCCTCCCCTATTGCTATTTCCACTAACCCCTTTGGCCCCGACCAGTGGGCTCCGTGCTTTGAATTGGGCGACATGTTCCAGGATCCCCGAGAGTCGCTCAGCCCGGTGGAGGATCATCAGCAGGAATCGTACCCAAAACTCCCTAAAGCTGTTGAGAAGTCTCCTGGGGACTTCTCCTCAACCATGAACCTTACCCGCCAAAAATTCGAAGAATTCGAAAGCCTGCTGTTGAACCTTCTGGGCCGAATTCGTCAGTGCATGGAGGAGCTGGACATGTCCGGTCAACTCTGCCAACCCCACGAGTCCACCAGAAGCGACTCTTTGCCCAAACCTAAACGACTCCCTCGACCCCACCTTCGTCAGCGATCCCAATCTATGGGAGAGCTAACCTTGCCATCCGAAACCCTAATTCCTATTACTACCAATGAGCGCCAGCCGCCAATCCCAGCGGCTACCCTTACTACCCTCGCTACCCAAAATGCCTCAACTCAGGTTTTAGAGGTTGAGGACCTTGAGACCCAGCCCAAGCCCACTGCTCTCTCGGGAGAGCTGGTCCATCAAACAGAAAGTCCCACCCCTGCCGTTATCAATGAGCCTCAGCTGCCAACCCCAGCGGTCATTCCTACTACCTTCCCTACCCAAAATGCCTTCGCTCAGGTTTCGGAGGCTGAGGACCCTGAGACCCAACCCAACCTCACTCCGCTCAGTAACCTGAATGACCGAAATCAATCCTTCGAAGCCAAGGACGCTGAGGCTCAAGATACTCCTGACCATGAACAGACAGGTCCCGTCAGTGACCTCGTCCAAGCAATCCTGACTGACACTACCCCTTTTTACGTGTCCCAGTGTACTCGTCTGCCCTCCCAAAAAAGCCCCCACCTGCTAGTAAGTATTTTTGGTGTGAAGGCCCTAGCCCTTTTGGAGTCCGGGGCGAATGTCTGCTACATATCCAAGGCATTTTTCGACCATGTAAATGCCTCCGGTACCCTCTCCCTTGCCCTTCATACCTCTGCGGCTTCCAAATTCTCCACAGCTGCGGAGGATACGTCCCTTGACATATTGGGGAAATGCGAGATACCCTTTTTGTGCAACGAGCACAAATATTTATTTCCCTTCCATGTTGCCCAAGGTCTGTACCAAGATTTTATTATTGGTTATGACCTTATGCAAAAATATGATTGGTCCGTAGTCCCTAAGTCCCATTCCCTTTCCACCCCTATGTGGCAGACATCACTCCTTACCCCAGACGAGTTACGGGCACTGGCCGATAAATTTAGTATTACCATAACGAACAGTGTCATTTCCGGTAACCTTATCCAAACCCCGATAATCTCAGGCACTTGCAGCCCGCCTAGTCGCCTGAGCACATGGCAGGCCAATACCAGCAACACTTGGGATCTTGTTGTTGCTACCCTTGAAACGACACCCTTGCCCAAACCCATTAGTACGTTATCCCCATGACCTATATACGTACCCCATGCCCAGAAACCGCTAAACGAAAAACCCGTGAAGATCACCGCGTTGTAAGTTTTTGGAGTTATGACGGATAACTCCAAGGTCCAGCTGGCCTGGACCTTACCCCCACCCCAATATGTGTGTTTTATCAGGGTTACGCTTCGGGGTAACCCAAAAAGGGTCTAGAGTGTTGGACCCTTCACCCTGTCCGACATGGTATACTCACCCGTTCCAGTTCCCTTAATTTATCCGTCCCCTCCCCCTCCTTTTTGTACTTTATTCCTTGGCAGCTGCATTTCGCTTCTACTAAACCAGGCCTGGTATATAAATACGTAAGTAGGGTGTTTTGTTTGAATGTTTGCTTATCTGTCTGTTTGTGGTGTAAATGTACGTATATATGTCCATTTTTTGTATGAGTGTCTCTAGGGTCAAAAATTGTAGGACCCTACGTATGATTACTTCTATCTATGTTATTTTTTTAAATTTTTGGGTTTTTCTCTCTTTTCAGTCTAAATTGGGGTTTTCTCCTTAGTATATTTATACATCTTTGTGTACTTATACGATTTATATTACTTTTGTTATTCTTCTTCTACGATTTCTATTTAAACTAAAATGGGGTTTTTATGTCTTTTTTTTCTCTTTCTCCCTCACGTTACGAATCCTTTATTAGTTATACGTATGTATTCTAATAACTCCAAAAATTTTTCCCCTTTAGGGTCCTACATACGTATGCATTTTTGATTCCTAGGTATACATGTTTTGTATGCATGGTATGTATGATAATTAAATAGTATGCTTCCCCCCCTAGTTTCTGGTTATTCCCCCCTTCCGGTTTGTTTGGTTTGCTTGTATGCTACATACGTACAGGCAAAAACTGCAGGTAAGTAGTACCTCGTACCCTAGGACCGTACCGTAAGGTCCGGCCGATGCTACGCATGTACCTGTATACCATGTCCAGTTCTTTTTATGATTTTAGTTATTTCGACCGATGGTCGAAATGAGGCCAATCAGCTCGATATGGAGCACGTCCCACCCTTCACACCCTGTTTGGCATATTTCAAGGTGGGTTTGAAATCCCAAACTTCTTCCCTTTGTCCTTTCCCCAAAATCTGTCCTGTCCCTTGCCCCCTACCCTGGGTTTTTTCGTCCCCTCCCTACAACTACCATTTCGGTAGTTCACTTCCAAAATATTGACACTGTTCTCACCCCAGCACACTCTTTCTTACAATTCTTCACCTTTCTGTGTATGCACTGCTCTTTGTTTGTTTCAGAGCTGGTGCTTCCGTGCAATTTTGGTGCCTTATTTTATATTGAAGTAGATTAGTGGGCACTGAAGTTGATCCCTGCTTAATTTGGTGCTGTTCTCTGGCTTTTATATGAGCCGGAGAAATTCCATTAATTTCCGCGAAGGTTCCATCTGGCCCCGAATACGACGACTTGATCCTCCTCAACCCTTGGACGTCCACAGTTTTGTCCAATTTCCCGAGCTTGACCAAGCTTTTTGGAACCCGGTGCTACCGATGAGCCAGAACTCCCCTACAAGAGAGACTGGGCAGCCCGGCTCTCAAACCCTCCCCAATACCCAGCCCACTTCTGAACCCGGTCCCCAACAATCTCCTGCGGGCCCGTCCGCGGAGACTCCGTCCCGACCCCCCGCGTCTGAATTCCTACTTGTGAACCCTATTGTACGGTACACAGACCACCCCCCAGTCCCTAGCCCCGGTTCAGTTTTATCGGATGGCGGCAGACCGCCGTCCCGCCCAGCTGGTACTCTGCCGGCTGACACCCCCCTCCCCCGCAGCCAACCCCGACAATGGGATACAAGGTACAGTATCCCAAGCCCAGTAACACTGAGGCCGCGCAGGCAGTGCAGATACCCCCAGTCTCGACTGCCTCTCCCGGCCTGAGTAATCTATTCTCCCTTCGCCCTCAAGTGTGCCAATTCCCGACATCAGATTAGCACAATCCCCTACCTCCAGTCATGCCTTCACCTTGTTTACCGGTCAATTGATTCCCAAGCGTATA
>JASAND010031034.1:0-35296 GCA_030248195.1 Trissonchulus latispiculum
GTAACCTTTAAATACGGTAAACGATACCATCACCTTAAGGCAATACAATATCTTAACCAACTGAGACACTGAAGGGGTTTACTTTTGTTTATTGGCAAAAAGAAAACACTTCAGACCTGTCGGCACAACAACATCAAGCACCACTGATTCAGATTTATGTTGCAGATCAAGTTAACTAAAGAAACCAAAGACTGTGCACACTAGTGTATCTTAGAGTGACCTACTGCACACTAAAGTCTGACCAAAAAATCTTGGAACCGAACAGTCAGCACCAGTCCTGAGTTATCCTTTGAAGGTAGCCTATATAAAGTATATATTTTTAGAATCCTCAGGAGGAGGAGATTCCGATAAACCCATCATATCCGGTCTATATCCGGTTACCGGATACTAAATCGATAAAAACGCTTCAGATTCGGAAGAAAAATGCCAATTAATTCATACTCTAGTATATTGGTCCTTGGCTCAAAACATTTCCGAAAATCGGGTAACATCCGGTCCATGTCCGGTAACCGGATGCACAGGTCACAAAAACTGTACAGCAAGATGGGTAGATTGTACAGTTTCACTGATTGGATTTTTGGATTCCTCCGGTCGAAATTAGTCTGTATCCAAAATTTTGTCCGGTTTGGACCAAAATTGCGTGATCTATGGTCGTATCCGGTTCGCAAAAAACCGGAAAAAACGGTTTTTCCGGCCTGGTGCTCGGAATCGCGGATTAAAAATGTTCCCTTTGGGCACAATGAATGTTTGGGAGGCTACTTTCATTTTACCGGTGTCAAAGCAATCGAATATCCGGTCCATTTCCGGTTCTGAGCTTTGAAATATGAGATTTCATGGGCTATTATCTCAGTATCCGGTTGGTCCGGAAGTCAAATTATTGCATTAAAATTATATTTGGTCCATCCCTAACCAACACCAACCTCAAATTACTTCATATCTGCTGTAAATTTTGAATGGCAGCGTTTTAAAAATGGGTGATTTTTGTTTGTTTTGTCTAATTGTTAAACCGGACATGAGATTTGATCACATACGCTTAGCTTTGTCGCATGCAATATAACCTATTTTTGAACCATTTTTAAAACGCTGCCATTCAAAATTTACAGCAGATATGAAGTAATTTGAGGTTGGTGTTGGTTAGGGATAGACCAAATATAATTTTAATGCAATAATTTGACTTCCGGACCAACCGGATACTGAGATAATAGCACATGAAATCTCAAATTTCAAAGCTCAGAACCGGAAATGGACCGGATATTCGATTGCTTTGACACCGGTAAAATGAAAGTAGCCTCAAAAACATTCATTGTGCCCAAAGGGAACATTTTTAATCCGCGATTCCGAGCACCAGGCCGGAAAAACCGGTTTATCCGGTTTTTTGCGAACCGGATACGACCATAGATCACGCAATTTTGGTTCAAACCGGACAAAATTTTGGATACAGACTAATTTCGACCCGAGGAATCCAAAAATCCAATCAGCGAAACTGTACGACCTACCCATCTTGCTGTACAGTTTTTGTGACCTGTGCATCCGGTTACCGGACATGGACCGGATGTGACCCGATTTTCGGAAATGTTTTGAGCCAAGGACCAATATACTAGAGCATGAATTAATTAGCATTTTTCTTCCGAATCTGAAGCGTTTTTATCGATTTAGTATCAGGTAACCGGATTTAGACCGGATATGATGGGTTTGTCGGAATCTCCTCCTCCTGAGGATTCTAAAAATATATACTTTAAATAGGCTACCTTCAAAGGATAACTCAGGACTAGTGCTGACTGTTCGGTTCCAAGATTTTTTGGTCAGACTTTAGTTTTAATGACATTTCACACAAGGTTTATAAATCGTTGAAAGGATATGAGCATCACGCATTTTAATTGCTGGCTTTCCTGAATGTAGTGTATGAGAATTGCCGCGTAATGTGTATTTGAATCGCGGTTTAGATCTATGCTTTAAATATGCATATAAAATGAAGACGAATAACTGCTTTTGGCTTGATAACCATAATTGGGACTCCAAATTAAATCCAAATTATTATTGCGCACCCTATTTACTAATTCCATTTGAAATCTAATAGAGAGGTCAATTGGTGGTCAACTCTAATATAGTTCAAACTGCAAATAGAGGGGTATCAGTGAACATATAAAGATTACAAATTGTACGGTTGTAAAACTACTGACTAAAGATTTGCATTACATTTTGGGGTCCCAACTGTGGTTGTCAGGGCCTACTTTTCTATTCATAATTTGTGCTGTCAATCCGCCTAAAGGAACTTTGTAAATGAAAAAAAGGAAGAAATTTTTTCAGACAGCAGTTACTATAAAGCTAGATATGTTAGGTTATTTGTCAAAACGAAAGTTAGTGGAATTAATGTTTAGTTCTCACCGATATCAACTTTAGCGGTGTTCCTAAGAAACAAAAGCAGGTTTATAGATTGCCGTACGCGATGATTGCAAACATTTGGAGGTCAAATTAGCTAGACAACTAAACTGTGTCGTAGTGATTATTTTAGACAACTTTATATGCTAACTGGTAGGTTTGCAATACTGTTGTCCCTAAGTTGCTCTAATCGGCCATCATCTGGCCGGCTGTCAGCGACCGTCGGCCAATAGTTATAAAATGCTAGTGCAGTCTAATTTGAAGAATCATGGAACTTACAATGTTCAGGTTCACATCACAAAGATGAAATTAAGAAAATTACTTATTTTCTAGCAGACTTGTTACGTCTCTGTTTAAGCACAGAGTTTTCAAACTTTGTGTGCGCGTTTGTGTGTGTTTCAAATTGACACATGTGCCGTGGAATACGTGTCAGATGAGAGTCAGCAGCTCTTAATGGTTGAAAACAATGAACTTTCTCGCGCAACTACAATAGCATCGGTTTTGATTATGGATCAACCCGTACACTGAAAAATCTCGCTCTCCAGAAAAACAAAGTATCACCCTGTTAAACATCACTCCAATCAATTTTGAAGAAATCAGTCATGAACAAAGAATTGCTCAGGGCAAAATGCATAGTAAGCAACAAACAAGGCAGCAAAAAGAACATCCCACCTGACAAGATATTTTAAAAGCAGTACCATCCTATCTGTGGACCTGGCCTGCAATTTAAGTCAATGAATATAGCACAGAATAGCTCTATACAGAAGCAGAGAATACGTCTGACAAAGTCAACGGCTTCATGCTCGTTAATTTCGGGTGCATAATCTTCTGTTTTGATACAGTTCCAATTTGTGCACCTTTCCACTGCCAATTTCATGTTAAAACTGTACATTAACAAAGAACCGTGGATCCACCAGAGGGAGGCGTCTGTCTAGCTCACGTCTGGCGCCATCAGGGAATGTCATCGTGTTAGTCTGACTCCTCCAGATTCTTACCACCATTATGTCATCCACTGGTACACTATAGAGAGTTCGTCCTATAAAACTAAGTCCTACAAAAAGTAATATGCGCTTATGCTGAGGGCAATTTCAATCCTCTACAAGTTCTGAAACAGATAGCATCAACCCATACCACACATTAAAATTGTCCCGCTGTGCAAACCGTACCGCTGTGCAAACCCTGAGTACCGCTCTGCAAACCCTAAGTGCCGCTGTGCAAACCTTAAGTGCCGCTGTACAAGCCGTTAATAATGCAGTAAAATTTTCAAGATTTTACAGTTGGATATTAGCAGCCTTAGCTAAAAATAATTACAATAGTTTACGTAGATTAGACGGCATACATGGGCAATGGATGCGACCGTGGCCTATACAGCCGACGAAAATTTTGCGCGGGGGTCAAAATTTTCCAATCAGACTTGTTTCCTGTAATTTTGCATGCATAAACTTTGCTCAACTTTATAAAGCAACTTTAGCTGGAAAGCAGCAATCGGGGAAACTAAAAAAGCTCTCGAGGGTGTTTTTGTGCAAAACACATCTGTTAAAGGGCAATCCTCTAGCGTGCATATGAACTGCTGCCCAATCGCTAGAGATGCTACAGCCCAATATATATTTGAATCACTATTAATGATTGATTATTAGTAATTACTGAGTGATTATGAAAGTTATACTGCTAGCCAGCTGTCAGAAATCTACTATATCCAACGCGCCCACTTCTCAATTCTGGACTAGGCCGAGGTTGCTATAACACTATAAGAAGTAATTTTGAAATTTCATCAAATTTAACTTGATTTGGGTCGTGCGCTAATAATCGTACCTCGAAAAGAATCTCCACTGTAAGTAGTGTGTGTAGTTCAGAATACAGTTTATAGAGACATTAGAAGCCCCAGAGCCTCCGGAACCCAGAGATCCATGAATCCATGCACTCCCAGCAAAAAACTGAAAATTGGATAGTTTCGGATCAACTCTCATAGGAAAGTTGAGAACCCCAAGAAGCCCCAGCACCCCGTGAAGTGAAAAATTAAGTTAAGCAGAAAAGTTAAGTGAAAAATTCCGGCAAAGCCGGAAAATTTTTGGAAATTTTAGTCGTAAAACCTATTTTTTGGGCAATTTTCTTACCCCTTGTGGCCAATTTTCTTACCCCTTGTGGGAGCAATTTCGCGACCCCTTGTGGGCGACTTCGCCGAGGGGGGGAAATTCCCCCCCCTTTCCCCCCCCCCTTGTCCACCTGTGGTTGACCCTCGCGCAGGCTTCCAACAGTGTGACCCCCGCGCAGGAACGTGTTGCTCTGCCACGAGTTCCAATAGTGTTGACCCCCGCGCAGGGACGCGCTGCTCTGCGCGTGGGTTCGAACAGTGCTGACCCCCGCGCAGGGACGCGTTGCTGTGCTTGAGGGTTCCAACAGTGTGACGCCCGCGCAGAGACGCGTCGCTCTGCGCGAGGGTTCCAACAGTGTGACCCCCGTGCAGGGACGCGCTGCTCTGCGCGAGGGTTCCTACAGTGTTGACCCCCCGCAGGGACGCGCTGCTCTGCGCGAGGGTTCTAACAGTGGGACGCCCGCGCAGGGACGTGTCGCTCTGCGCGAGGGTTCCAAAAGTGCTGAACCCCGCGCAGAGTTCTTCTGCGCAGCGCTGCGCGGGGGTCAAAAATTTTGCTGCGCACTGCGCGGGGGTTTCGGATTCTGGCCTATACATGCATAGGCCCAGTATAGGCATTGCCCATGTGTGTTAGACGGTAATGGCTTACAGGTCAGTCCCTTTGTCTTCTCCGAAATATAGACGGGCAAGACGGCGTCAGTTTGACCCCAAACGCTTCAAATTCTGAAATTCAACACTGGCATTTTCTCGTTATGATACAACCAGCTAGCTGTATTTTTCATAATCTCTTACACCAAAAATTTGTGCCTTTCTACGCTTTGTACGCTTTTTGTAATTTTAACGAAATTGTTGGACCTGACTAAAATCTTTTAAAGTGTGCCCTCCAGTCCCAGAATGCCTAAAATGTGACCAAACGAGCAGAAGTTTAGTCTGGATATGTTTTCGACCACACTCAGATCAATGACTTTACCTTTGGTTTATAAACATATTGTTATTATTATAAATACTACTAAGTTTTCGATCATCTTTTCGACTTTCTCGCTAATTTTTACATATGAAAATATGAAAAGTATTGTTGTCATTTCTCTAATTTGATGAAAATGGGTTCAATCTTGGTTTGCACAGCGACACTTATGGTTTGCACAGCGGTACTTAGGGTTTGCACAGCGATACTAAGGTTTGCACAGCGGTACCTTTTGGTTTGCACAGCGGTACCTAATCAAAATTCGATCTAGAATGTAAAATTTTGACCAAGTCCGCAGTGCCAAGCTTACGATAAAGGGGTGGCCTAGATTCGGCCAGTTGCAGCTGCCCAACAATATCTGATTTCGTGAATGCATTTAGTCAATTGAGAGAATTTAGTTTAGTATTTCAGTATTTCATTTGAAGGACAAACTGTTTATAATCTCTAACCCTGACAATTAAGAATAATATATCCTCGTTTTATACTATTGAAGCATTTGTTCGACTTATTCATTAAATTTATAGAAGTTAAACTCACAATTAAGTAGCGGCCCAGATACAGATAAAATCTTCTTCTAAAATGTAATGACATAAAAAATGTTGCCAGATGTTCCTACTCCATCAGAATACTTAATAAAACAGGTCAAGTATATTGCTGGTGCACAACCGTCAATAACAATTAAAGGATATATATATAATAATATATATATAATATAGTAACTGTAATATGCATGTATGTGTATATGCGCAATTAATATTCTCATTTACAAAAAAGTGTAAATTTAATATCGTTGTCGACGTCATCGAACTTTTCAAATCGATAATAGTCACTGTATTCTGTTTCAGACGTCGTTTTTGAGTAGGCATTGCGGAACATCTTAAACTTCATCTCTGTTATTGATGTCTAACAAGCTAGACCTTTGTGCAAAATGAGTCAGATTTGAACATATTTGTTCTAGCTTAGCTAACACACTAGCTTCGGGCTAAGGATTTATCTTACCGATTGTAGACCGATGCTTTTATGATCAGTCTTCACTTTATCCGTCCTACCAGTTAAATGAAAGTTTATTTTTATACTGAAAATTATTGCCACCGTTTTCGATAACCATTAAGGTAAGAAAAACTTTTGGGAGTAATACCAATAGACAGTTTAATCATTTTGCTGATCTAGGTATCATATTAATGTGTGGTTCAAGCCTTCCTTATTTTTTCGCTTCTTTCTAGTTTCAAAATGATTCTCACTCACTGTTCCGTTTTCTCCTGACGGCCGGGTTCTGCACAAACAGTTAGAAAATATTTTACCATTCTGGTTTGTCAAGTTAAAATTAAGCATCGAAAACGAATTCATGTAGTGAGGTGTTGATTGCTGCTGCTGTTGATTCACAGGTGCAGGGGTAACAGTTTGAACTGAATCGGAACCACTTAATGCTTCAGTAAATAAATTATCACCCATAGCAAGTCCCTAGCTGAAGCATTAAACAAACCCGAGCTGAACGATTTTAGCCTTAACATTTCAAAAAGTGATTAAGAAATGATGATGTAATGAAAACGTAATTATGCCTAAGAAAAGTAGGTAATTGGTTTGCGTTTCCGTGTGAGCTTTCAGCAAACCATAAATTGCTGTGGCCACGCTTATGATGTACAAAATGTCTTTAAAGAAATAGAGCAGAACACCAGAATTGCAAATGTTTACTACGAAGTTGTGAAACAGACATACAAGTTAGTTAATTGTTACAACATGGGAGCGCAACTGAAAACAGTAGTGTGCAATACAATATCAATTAATATTTGTGCCTCCTGGTTTTACATATGACTGATTCACGTTGGCCATTTAAAGTAAGAACAGTTTTTCGAAAATTAAATCTTTCCAAGGTTGCCAATGTGTTACTGAGCTGTACTATTTAACAGAAAACACAATGCAACTGCTTGAAAACATTGCAAATTTCCAAAATAGAAAATGGGGAAATCCATTATGTCTTTGTTATTGGCTTTCTCGTGAATGCTTCAACCAAACTTGTTCAAATTTTGCAGATATGTTTTATGTTTGCATATTGGCAGGCCGTTTTCATTATTCCTAGAAAAACCCAGTCGTACCAAGAAATGAAATTTTTAATAAATCAAAATAAGCTACAAAATGGAAATTATCATTATCGAAAACGAAAAAGCGGTCTGAGCGTGTATATTAATAAAGCTTGCATGCAAAATTCCAATTGATTTTCACAGGATTGAAGGAAATATTTAAATTCGACGCTATATATTTTTCCTCTTATGTATACAGCAAGCCAGTCACAGTGGCGGCAGTAAGCCAGCTCATTTTATGTAGAACATGATAACGAACAAGTGTTCAAGCCGATTCATTAAGTGTTTAGTTCACGTACCTGTTAAAAGTCCATCCCGGTAGTGGTACTACCGCCTCAAGAAAAAGTCTTTACAACACCATACCACATGGTTTATATTCACGCAAGAAATGAGACCGCTCCAATTTGGGTCACCCCATTTTAGTCATCCCCTTAAGGGGGCGCTTGCATTATAGGGAGCCGGTTCTCAAGCAATCCATTCAATCTTTCAGGAACAGTAGCTGATGTTAAATACTAGCAGAGTGCGGAGCATGAAGAGTCCAGTGCTTGGATTGCGACTTTCGCAGTGATAAGTAATTTCAAAATTTCAAAATGGTGTCATTCATTAATGGCTGCATAAAAGTAGCTAAAATTTTGTTCAAACGTATAATGCAGGGACAATCTTTTTAGTTTTTTGATTTATGTAGATTCGAATATTTTATGAATATTGAAAAATTTTGATAGTCAATATTTCACGGAATATATGCATTAGATGCAAGGCAAAAATTAACCTTGCATACCTTATCAATAAAAGTGGATGTAAGATTTGAGCAAGCTTAGCTAAAGCAGGTCTCAGAAAATCAAAACTAAAATTTTCGCACAGGTGCTTTTATTTTGGACTTTTATAATGACTTCTCCAAGTTGCACAGGGCTTTTCATACAAGAATACTAACAACTAACAGAAAAGCCCCATTTTAGACGCAATTGATTTAATTTTCGTGTGGTCTGATTTTCTTTGCAATGCGCGAGGTCAACGGAAATAAGCCGTGTCTAAACTTACCTGTAACTCTTGATAGAAACAATGTACAGAAGAGATGTCGTTTTCAGGCACTTTTTATGCTCATTCCTGTAGTGGATTTCAATTTGTCATGTGAAGCATAAAATTATTTCGATTTCCAAGCCATGCTCGTATCTATCCAGTCACGTGGTCTCTGCTGTCGAAATTTTGTCAAAAGTACCCCGCCAGCAAAAGTAGCTTCACTTAGGATTTCCCAGAAATTGAACAGTTGTTGACCAATCTGTACCAGTTTTACACCGCTAATCCCTATATTGCAAGCACCTCCACCAAGAAAACTAAGAGAAGTCACTGTGCAAACAGATGTGTCTAATTGAAACTTAACTGAACTATGATGGAATGAAATCTTATAAAAAATTTTAACGCTGAGCATTTTCCGTGCGATGTTAACAAAAAGAGTACTAATCGGCACTACTATTACTTACGTTAGTATTCAATGACAAATTTGCATATTTTGGGTGAACTTAAATTTTTATCCCGCCTAAAGGCGGAATAGCTGTTATCGTAAATGGAGCAAAGTGAACTGCGTTGGCTCAACATTGAAATTTCGTCGCAGGCTTATCATTGCCACTGGTGAATGTTTCTGTTTTTGCGCAGGGGGTGCTCTGGCAAAAGTAGTTCTTGCATTATTTTTCTTAATGTTGCTTTTTATAACCGACATATATAGTATAAACTTAGTTATAAATAACTGCTTTATCTGTGTTTTTAGAACGAAACCCCCTGTGTCGATTTTTACTTTCGCTTTATAAACAATTTGGTACAGTTCCCCCTCCGGTTGAGCTTAAAAATGAGAACGTTTACACTACAATATGCAAATTAGGTGTCTGAAGTTTCGTCAGTAATTGCTTCTGTTTCGAGATAGCCGGTGCGACTTATCCCATCTTCGATTCAACAGCTAGAAAAAAGACTGCAGCTAGTACTGCGATCTGCTGTAATTATTTTCACACTCCTTTAAAGTCACAAAAATTACATCTTTCTCAAGGCTATATTCTCTAAGTGTTCACACCAAATCTGGAAAGGATATGTGCAGGTGTTACTGGGCGAGGGCAGAAGAAAGTGTAAAGAAATGCCCATTTACTACATGCCACACAAGATGGATTATTTTGTGTGAGTAAGCATTGTGATTATTGTATAAAACGATGCATGGACTTTTAAGCTTAATACGTATGCTAAGATACTCAGATATTAAATATGCCACTCAGGGCCAGTATCGTTGACTTACATCTTCATCCCAAAAACCAAACTCTGGGTTTAAAAATCTTAAAGTTAGGTATCAACATCTAAAACCAGGCTAACCAACCCGGGTTAAATTCAGTGCTAGGGATAGACGAATAATCTGGGTTGCAGTCATTAATTAAGGTTTGCTCCAGGAGACAACAAACAATGCAAAATTGTCCAATCATTTTGAAAGTACCACTATTAAACTAGTAACAGTGAACAGTTTGCAAAAAGCAACGTCGGGATTATGCTCCTTTTAGGGGCCTACTTGTTAAGCTCTTCGAAGATAGTCTTGAGAACGGAGGAGACTAAAGGACCATTTCAACTGAAAAGCTCGCTGGAATGCTCGTCGGTTACAGAATGTCTCGGGAAGTTTAAAGGCGGCAGCAAAAAGAAACCTGCTTGGCCTTCAACAAAGAAGCAACACAATTAGGATGGAATGTGGCCCACTTTACGTAATTTCCATATTTCAACAATCATGATTACTAGGCTTTTGAAAGTTGGAAGTGGGGGTGATGTGTGGTGTCTGCAACAGTAATAGTCAAGAAAACAGAATGGAACAAGTGGACAGTGGAGTGGAGCATTGTGAACAAACGGCACTAAGTGTACCTTCAATGCTTTTCCCAGCACATTTTGCAAACAAAATTCACCTAGCAGTAGCTGCAATTTGCAGTTTCTATGACTGTATATTAATGCAATTAAGGGGGGAGGGTCGCTTTTTGGCCGATTTTTCGACCATCTCCGATTTTGCTCATTTTCACATATTTTGTAGTCCTAACGGGTCCCCAAACCAAGACAGGTGCGTTTTGCGTAATATTGCTTCAATCGTTCTGTAGGGGCCTTCAAATGTTACCTCGACATGTGTTAAACATAGGAAAATGAAAAAGTTAGGTTAAAAAGTTTGTGGCAGAAAAATTTTTCGCTGTATGCAAGATACAGCGCTGCAACGTTGTTGTACATGTTAAGGACATATCAGAGAGTGCAAATAACTCTTCTGGAACAATTCTGTTGAGTGTCGGATTTTTGGCGATTTTTCAAAGTAAAAATTTCGGAAAATTGGTGCTTTTTGTACCACGAAAAACAGGACCAGCAAAACATATTCGCCTCTCCTGCACGATTGGCAAAAGCTACAGAAATCGCTTATAGATAGTTGCACTCTACGCATACACAGAATTCTTATGACAGTAGTTGCAAATTTCTACCGTTTGTAGTGCTCTCAAAAAACTTGCCACAAAATGGGCTAATTTTGCCAAAAATCATCATTTTGCACAATTTTCACGTTTTTGTAATAATTTCTCACTCGTTACCCACTCGAAAGTCACCAAAATTGGCATATAAAACTCTCAATGCCTGCCTGGCATTAAGGTAAAGGCAAATACTTAAAGGTAGAACTTTTCTGTCGTGTCGGCTCCTTTAATCTCTTCTAGGTCACAAAAAGTCAATTTTTGAAATTTCCAAAATATAGACAAATTGGGTATCATTCGATAGCTACTGATGAGCTGAACGGCTCAGTTCACAATTGATGAATGTACTGTGAACGGCTGGATGGATATTCCGGAGTCGTTTTAGCATTAAAATATTAGCCAACCCACAGAATTAAATTGCCATATTAGTTGACCAAAATTTCGGTACCGTTCTGTCTCAACATGACTTTGGAGGGCAAATCGCAGTGATTTTCAAGTTTTCCAACTTTATAGCTGAATATCTCTGTCACTGTTTAGTTTCGAATTCTAATGTTTTGTCTTGTTTTTGAGAACATATGTACCTATATTGTGTATGAAAATGAGCGAAATCCGTGGCTATCGATTTTGACCCAAAGCGACCCCCCCCCCTTAAGCTCCAAAATGAACTGCCAATGAGCCACTGTAACTACCACACCGGAAGGTCAAGATTTACTGGTGATATCAATATATAACGTATTAGTACATACGTGGCAAAAATGTACAAATACAATTAACAATATATATTATACTCTTCACGCTTTCATGTTTCCTTCAGTCCTTGTAACAGGCTTGGAATAAGTCACCACAAACCAATTTTATAGGATCTCTTCGTGATTTACAGCGAACTTCTCAGTTCTCACTAGTCATGGCAACATGGTATCACAGTGACCACACAGTCAGCAAGCGGTCTGTCTGATTAAAGTGCAGAAAGTAAATGTAAATAAAAGCAGACGTAACAAGCAAGATTTTATGCAAAAGGTTCAGTTTCCGGTCGGACATTTAAGTAATTGTAAACCTGCTGCACAGCTAATTATTTTATAAGGACTAAGGAGCTCTTACTTGCTTAGTACAGAAAATATACGTGCAAAACATTTTCTGAACATTTTTCCTAAAGTTGAGGAATTCACTTTTATGTCGCAAATAAAGTTCAAACAATGCAGAATTAGATACATGTTAGCATTTGTTTCTGTAAATTGCATGTATTTGAGGAATCGCTGGTGACCTGTTAAGATCAAGAAGTTAACTTTAACTATGAGTTATCCTTCAGAGCAGAGAATAGTCACTCCCGAATCCATTAATACACGAGCATACGTATATGCGCAATATCTACATGAATCGGAACAAGAAGTTCTTTGGAATTAAAAAAAAGATATACACACAAATCATGCTATCCCTATGTTAAACCATTGTTTACACGCAATTACTGTGAGGAGTATCTTTATCAAGCAAAATGTGTGTGCGTGTCACGGAGGCCGAGCAAATTTAAGAGACCTGCTGCGCTGAGGCGCAGCAGGAAAAATAATACTCACACTCAAAGCAAATAGTCTTTACCTGCTTAATCAGAAGGAATTCATCGAACAAATTTCTGTCGCAGGTCTCAAACTTGATAGAATTCAACATCTGGCAGCACCAAAGGGCATTCTACCGGTGCTGAGTTGAGTCGGTGGGGTTGCGTTGCTCATTTCGTTATGGATGTGTCACATTAAAGTCCACAGCGAGTGCAGAAGGTTTCAGGAAAGTTGGGGATTTGTCTCGAAATATTTCGAGACAATTTGGCACTTCCGAGACATTTTGCTTCAACGAACTTTCACTTTCGAGACATTTTAAAATATTTTGAGACATATTACATAATGACATAAAATGTTTCGAAACACTGAGAAATGTTTCAAGACACTTGTAGATATTTCGAGACTTTCAAAAATGTTTCGAGTCATGAAAATAATTGTATCAAAACACAGAAGAGTCTCGAAACATAACGTATCAAAAAAGAGTAAAAAGAGGCAATGGCTCGAAAGTTTTAAATGTCTCAAAAGTCTAAAAATAGTGTCGAAAGACGAACTGAAACGAAGAAAATAGTCTCGAAGTTGAGAAATGCGCAAAACGATAGAATACTTATCGTCATCGAACTGAAACGAAGTACAATTGTCTCAAAACCTGAGAATCATCTCGAAAGATGGAAAAGTTTTCTTGAAAAGAAGAAAATTATCTCGAAAAATGTAAAATTGTTTCAAAAAATGAGATCAAACGAAGAAAATTGTCTCAAAACTTGAGAACTGTCTCGAAGGATCAAAAAACCTTCTCACAGGTGAACTGAAACAAATACAATTGTCTCGAAACTTGAGAATTGTTTCGAAAGATGGAAAGTGTCTCGAAAGGTGAACTGAAATGAACAAATTTGTCTCGAAGAATGGAAAATTGTGTCGAACGATGGAAAATTGTCTCGACAGATGGAAAATCGCCACATCGCTACGTGTACGATTTGTCGCCAAGAGGAAGCTAAATTTTGCCAAACAGCACACTCATCAGCGACCAGTAAAGTCTTTGCAAGATACTTTGTCGATTTTTACTGTGTGAAATCGCAATTTTTGGCGAAAAAGTGGGCTCTATCTCTGCGCAGTGAAGAATGGACCGATTGCGTGTATGCTCTAAATACGACCAGAATACGGTCAGCTAGCAATTTGCATCGAGTCATTGGTTAAAGTTATGGTACAGAATTCCAACTATGTTTAGCAAGACTTAACATGCCGAAAGTATCAGATTTTAGCTGTGGGATGGAACGGGCAGGAAACGGTCTGGCCGATTTTATGGTGATGTCAAAATGTAGTAATTTTCAGTCACTGAAACTGAAAATTTTTTAGGCTGCCGAGTGCGGACTGAAACTAAAACTGAGCCTAATTGTGAAAAAAACTGGAATTCGGACTAGGGAAGAGGATTTTGGCTGGCAGCTCGGCTCTACTCGGCTTTGCTCGCGAGCTAAGCCGAGCCGAGGCGGCACCAATTTCTCCTGTGCCGAGCCGGAACAAGAAATTCCAATTCATCAATTTTTACTGTCATATTTCCGTACCTGTTCAAACCAAACAGTCAAAAAATTCCTTTACGTTTGTTGTCAGTATCAATTTTTCAGCGTAATTTTCTGCTTTCTTTTACTTTCTTCATTCTTTCCAAGTGTTGGGCCGTCCTTGAAGTGAATTTGTGTACGGTGTGTATATTTATTTAGTAAGAAAGATTCTTGAGTTGTATATATTCTATTCCTACGTGTCATAGTTTTCGTTTTAAAAACATTCAAGATTTTTGCAGTTTGTGAGATTATCCCTTTTTCGTTTCCTGGCAACTTCTTTCGGCATTCACGTGACATTTTAAAGACAGAAAAGACCTGAGTGGACTCCGGCGTTTAATGCTTCTAATGTCTGGCTCGTCCTCGTCTCTAGTTCGGACTGAAACTAGTTACAGTCATTTTACTGGAAACGTTGAAGGTTTTGAGCTTCAATTCTGTGCATACTGCTGCAGGGGAGGCTGAATAAACATTATATTGTGCTTTATGTTACCTCAGAAGAGTGGAAATCGTTCTGAAACTCCGACTCAAGCTAAAACTGAAACAGAAATTATTTTACGTAGCCGAATGAAACTGGAACTGAAACTGAAACTAGAATGGAGTACTGAAACGGTATTAAATGGTAAACAAATGGGATAAAAACTGACTCATTTTTATTAATTTGCAGTAGTTAACTCGTCAGCTACTATGTTAAACTATGTAATTGTAGTCTACACGGTTTGACTCAATATCAAAAACGAGAACTGGAGTGAGATTCTTGAATAATTTTACTGCAAAGTATGTATTTGAAACTATCCAGAGCTGTAAGTTGGTCACGGGACCCGCGGGTCGGGTAGGATGTGGGTCAACACTTGTGAACCGCGGGTCAGAGGTAGGTTAAAAGTGGGTCAGTCGAGGCTCAAAAATTAGATTTTTACCACTAAAAGTTCTTAATTTTTTTGGCTTCGCCGAATTTTAACATTGACTATTTTTGTTTTTTCTATAAAATCTGGCCAAAATTATCTCTGCGCCGACAAAGCGATGCCAATATTTTGCGAAATGACAGTGCTTGCCATCTTGCACTGGTACGATTTAAGTAGCTATCCTTTTAGTGCGTATCGCACTAGCCAGTCAACGCAATACGTGCTACACAGGCTATGTTTTAAAGGCAGACTGCTCTACGCAGGACGGCATCCTTTGATGTTAAAAGGCCAGCGGAGACGAAAACATAGCTAACCATGCATATATATATATATATATATATATATATATATATATATATATATATATATATATATATACATGTGTGTGTGAGTGTGTGTGCGCCCCCCGCCTTTCATATATTTGATTGCATCTGTGCAGAGACAACATTCCGTTAATTTGCATAATACATCTCCTTTCACATTACGTCTAGCAAAATAAATGTTAAACAGTAAGAAAATTTAAATTAGCCCGTCGCACTTGACTGGCTAATTCTAGTGTTAAAAGTAATGAGACTGTCGAAGTCGACTGGTTGAGACTGGCTAACTCTAGTGTTAATCATTTAGCCAGCAAACCAGTCACCAGTCCCTAGTCCACATGTATATATATATATATATATATATATATATATATATATATATATATATATATGTATGTGTGTGTGTGTGTGTGTGTGTGTATGTATGTATGTATGTATGTATGTATACGTAAACACGTTTTAAAGCTAACTACCCGTTTTAGAATGTACATCTATGCTTAGCACGACTTGTGTACGCACTAAAAAGCGACCTTAAGCCTATGTGCAAAATATATGCAAGTTTAGAACGTTAGGTATACAAATGTTAAAAACGACTGCAAGATTTCCCGTAGCAAGGTCTGAAGTTTTAAATATAAGTAAGTTAAATATAAGTTATATGTAATAAAGAATTACCACCGTCGTGTCTACGGATTTTCGGATTTGATCATTTTGCTATTTCTGTATTTTTCATCCGTTCATTTTAATTCACAAAATTATAAAAGAGTCTACATATTCAATTCAGTTGCTTTTTGTCAAGCTGCAGTCACAGGTCACTGGTTTAAATGCCTAAAAACGCCTTAGCGTCTCATTAATGAAAAGTGGGTAATGTGGGTCACGTAATTCCCCTCGGGTCACGGGTGTGGGTCAAGTGGAAAGGATTAAGAGTCCGTGGGTCACGGGTCGGGTGGGGATCAACAATTTTGACCAACTTCTAGATCCACTACGTCATAGCCAGGATTTTACTCATTTAAATTTACCTTTACATTTACACAAATGTAACATGAAATTTTCCCAGTTTAACATTACATTGATTACGGATTAATGCTCACAAACGACGCGTCACATTATATAGGAGCGTCAAAGTGAATCCAGTTGCTAGTGCGACTGCAACTTGAACTCACCATAACACCGTAATATAACAAGCGTCAGATACTTGGTTGCCAGACTGGGGGCGTTTCAAAGGACGCTCCTAAACTTAGGAACACTCTGATACTGGGCTTAGGCAGCTAGTTAGGAGGATGCCGTTTCAAAACATTATCCAAACTTAGGAGTGGGTAATACCGCTCCTAAGTTTTTTCCTAAGTTACGAGGATCTCAATGTAAACGTAGGGGGAATTCTTATGAAACAGCCAGTTAGCCTACTTCTGAGATGCTCCTTAGTATCCTCCTAAGTTCCGACTTAAGAGAATGTTTTGAAACGCTTCCCAGGAGATATGACCTGCGAGTGATAATTAGCGCCTAGTGATCCCCCACAGAAATCAGTCGAAACGGAGTACGTTCACTTGCTCGCATGTTTACATACATGTTGAGACTCAAAACATTATAGCTGTAGCCTCGCCATATCGACCTTCCATTACATAAACATACAAGCGAGTGAGCTTACCCCATTTCAAACAGGTATGGATTTGAGGGAACTCGCCCACCAGGTACCAATTTTTGGCGGGGGGTCAGTCCTTATGGTGCAGGTCATATCACCAGCCCAATAACTCAGATATAATGTGACGCTTGCCACATTCTCAGCCACAATGTAGTCTTCGTATTGTGCGTTTGGTGATACTTCGTTTGGTACAAACTTTATAATTTTTTGCAGTTGTCAAAAATCGTCCACTCCGGTGGGCGCACAATGTCAGTCTAGTGTCAGCTGTTGTGTGTTCTAATTTTAACAAGGGAAGATGCGTGCGAATTGTTTGAAGTGAACATACACATTTGTGAAAGGGTCAGCCGTTAGCGAACAGAGCATGTACCTAGAGCTGATGACAGCGAACTTGCCTGCTGTCACACTCTTATATATTATGTACTCTTGATAATACATAAGAGTATGACAACAGATATACTTTACGCATCATAAGCGTGACACAACCTCTGCTCGCTGTGGGCTGGCCCCAGAAAATTGGGCCTCTAGTAAGGTGAATTAAACAAGTTCGCCCGCCATGCGTCTGCACTAAAGCCCTAAATACACTTCAAATGAGCGCACATATTTCTATATTTTCGGGCTTGAGCACCCAATCATACGGCGAGTGAGCGTATCTCCGTTTTGCCTGGGTACCGGGAGGGGTCACTGGCGAAACCTCAAAAATATAGGAAGTATAGTTACTAATTTTGTGTGTTGTAAAGGTCTAGAACAGAAGCGTGGGAGCGAATCTGTTTGAATCACAAGGGCCCAATTTGCAGGAGCTGTTAGCGTGCAGAGGATGTATCAACCTTAATATATGGTGTGTACAAGTTGTCAATCTCTTATGTATTTTGTGTGTACTTTTGGAATGATGCACCTTGACCACTACACCACAAAACGTTTTCACCTTAGATTGATAAAGTCAATATAAAATGGCGAACTCTGTCTGAACAGCATCAATAGGCAACATAAAAGAAGCTGGAGAGGACGCAAAGAAAGAGCTAAGCTTCAACACTGGTTCTCAGTGTCAATACATCCAATGCGCGAAAACGGTTTTTGCACAAAGTGCATCCGTTATGTACCTGCACAGTATAACATTTACTCTCTTACTCACTTTATTTATATATTCACATTTTATACACATTTATTCACGAATACGCCTGTATATCAGCACGTGCGTTTGCATTGCATTTTGCAATGCACCATACATTGCATTACAAAGGCAGTTTTCTAATTTGCTTCTGAAGGGGAAATTTTCGATTTCGCAGCTGCTGCGCCACATCCTCAATGCGCTATGGTGAGCTAGCTTTTAACTCAGCTATTTACCGACGGCTTTATAGACTCAGACTGGAGTGGCTCACAAGCCCATAAAAAGACTTACAGCTTTGAGAAAACAAGTTTTATTGGGTCAGCCACTTACAAAGCCACTAACTAGCTAGCACAATGACAATTAACAAAAGACTAACTGCTGATAAAAAGAAATCAGGCCCTGAAGCAGTATCGCTACCCAGTACCGATTCAGTACAAAAGAAAATACACGGAACTTGCACGCGCCGACAATCTGTCAAAGAAGAACCACCAACACACAAAGTTATCTACCAACAACTCAACTCCAGAATCGAGCGCATCTCATTTAGCGTCTAACCACAGATGTTTCGTTTCTCCCACTCTTTCCGTTTGTTTGTGTTCTTTCTTGAAACATGGTACATCTCTGCCAGTAATTTCTCCCCCACTACTTCTTTGTTCCTAGCCGCAAAAATACCCCCCTCACGCACGTGTGTCTTTACAGCCCCAAGTTGCTACCCCTAGTGTGTTTGCACGTGTTAGCATTTGTTTTTGTTAAACACCGCAGTGATGTCTTTTAAGCCGCCAACTTACTGTAGCCTAATTTCTACATTCAGTTGCATTGCCTTGTTTCTACATTTTGTCCCATTTGATTCATCTTCGCAAAACGAGTCGAAAATGGGGATTTCAAATTAAAAATGAGTCCCCCGAATATAAAACATTGCGTCGCGTATCAGAGACACACTAAGAGAAAACCAGCATATGACACGCAGGAGCAGTCAGCGTACTGAGAATACAAGAGCATTGTGTATTGTATGCGCATTGTATTACTTGGAAAATTCAAATTCCTGTGACTGGAGCAATAAGCTTCCAGGAAAGAAAACATTCTCAATAACATAGTATGAGTAGAAAAAACAAGCGACCAACGGTATATTCTGTACAGCCACACAATTTTAGGCGAGCATGACCGGATGACATAGAAACAAGATAACATACACACAAATGTATCGACAATTTTGGCAGTGAAATAAGACATGCTATTCACAGTGAGCTGTGAATAATAAAGATGCCAATGTAATAATAACAAAAACAGTACAAATAAATAGATCATAGTTTTAAGTAAATGTCCTGTATGTTGGATCCACATAAAAAATGGCCCGAATGGAGCATGTAGTGTAGAGTCTGCCACAGCAGTCCAAAATGGGGGCAACACACACGACTGGATACTGCACAACTACTGCTGGCTCGGAGTTGGCTTCTTGGCTCGGAATCTTGGAGACACTGCTGGAGGTGACTGAAATGAGCCTCTAGACATGACGAACTCACTCACTTGGGGAGCAGACCACATTCGGGAGACTACTGTGACAAGATGGGGATTCAAATTCTCCTGTTGAGGAGTAGCAGCTGAAGTTGCAGAAACACTCAATATGACGGACAGATCCGGGCACGCACAAAGATAAGTTATCAAGGAAATTAAAAGAATGGGCCTTGTGATCTTCCAGCTGGAGGCCGCGAAAGTATAGATTTCACGAGATAACAGCTTTTGGATCTATAGCTTAAGCTGTACAGGGTCGACAGACGGGGAAGAGACGGACCAGCCATTTACAGAGCGGCTGTTGCCTCGATCGTTGTCTTCGCGTAGCCGGTACATGCAAGCAGAACCAAAGGATTGCCAATGGATGACAAACTAAACCCTATCAATAGTTGGGTGGAACCTCCAGGGAATGTAGATTATATGCAAGACCTTAGAAAGACAAGACTATGTTTAATTACACAGTACGCGGGCTTATAAAGGCACAAAGCAAATTTGCATATAGTTATTGAAACCAACGCATGCGCACTTGAGTGTCAGAACAATTTCATAGCTACCTAAAAATATAGGTTCGCTGCTGTTACAACACAGCAGCACACAAATCAAGGATAAGCTTCCCTTCAGAAGATATATCGTTTGTAGTTAGAATCTGCCCAACCCTAACGTCAATGGCATTCCCTTTCAGCTGGTTGCATGGCTCATTGTCCTTGTCGAGAAAGTAGAGAACATTTAGTCCTCCACCCAGACGCATACGGATAAGAAGTGCGACTGTATAAAAGGTTAATAACTTATGCAACAATGCATACCAAAGAGACTTCTTGACAGGTGAGGTTCACAGAAAATATCCATTATTGGCTCTAGTCATGGCAAAACAAGAATGTTCATTTTCTTTCGATTATATATTCAGACGAAGAAAATGTTACTAACGACTGTTCACAAGCATAATATCTTACCAGCTGAAAAAGGATTTGTAGTTGTTCATGTTCACTATGCAAGTAGAAATGATTATTTTCCTATTTGGCGTCGACAAATATTATGGCAAATTGCTTTGCTACTCTATTTTAGTTTTAGGAGGTTTACTGTGATTATCGCGATTAATAGGCTCCCTGGATTAGCTATTGGTAAAGATTTAAGGTGAAGGCAAAGGTTTACCTCTAGAGATGGCTCAGTCCCACAGGACATAGGGTACCGGTACGTATCCTCGTGCTACACCAAACAGGTTTGTCTCTGATTCAGTCTTCGATTATCTTCAATTCCATCATGTTAATCTCTGAATCCACACGTGATGCGCCTGAGCTTGATGCCTTTGGGGTAAGATGTCCATAAATCGTGCGAGACCAGTTCCTATAAAATCTGCTAGCACTGCATTTTGTTCGATGTCAGCAGAAATGATGGTGACGAACCCTGAACCAGCTTGAATATCCCTCTTGCAATCGTGTGAAAGAAGACAGCTTCGTCTTTCAAAGCTATGGAAGCAATTGCTGATGCCCCGATGTGACCGACTTTCAGCCTCACAAGACCTGAAACACTTGCCTCTGCTTGTCCGGCAGTGGAGCATGACTGTAGTCCTGACAGGTGAAACCCACCCCTGTGGGGTGCATATGGATAAGCTTTCACAGAACTGCTACATGCGGGATGTCGAGGAACCTCTATGGCTCCGCTAAATTGAGGACACAGAATGAAAACAAAGAAAAAGAATGTTGCCAAAAATTGTTTGTAATATTATACAATATTAACTTTTGAAGAGCTCCATATCATTAACGAAGAACGTATGTTTTTCTGAATTCCTGCCACAGCGCTAAGGAAACTTCAAGTTACAATTTTAAAATCAAATTTTCAAACGTGAAGGATTTCTGGCCAGGTATTCCATTTAGTGCAATTAAAATTTCGGAAATGTAGCTTCCCAGATGATATGGTTGCAGCAGTTCGAGTTCAAGTTGAAGCAGTTGTTGGAGACTTGCTGAACCATTCAAGATCCTATGCGTTTGAACCCTCTATACCACGAATGTATGCTAAGCGCTAGAATTGGACGAGGGCTGCACTTTCGGTTAACTGAAATTTTCTGCAGGAGAGACAAAGACTTTTAATGCAATAACATCTACTGTCACATATGCTGCTAAATCGTTAATTGCCACACGATCAAAGCAACTTTCTCTCGACTAAGCCCCCGTTTCTGTGCAGTCGATGATTGATATCAATAAAAAACGTCCTAAACCACACCCGCATTTCTTCAGTGACGGTAGGAATAACTTTCTTGGTGCAACTACAAACTTATGTGCGCATAAAAAGAGATTTTAAAGAAAGGAAGACAGCAAATAAAAGAATTTTTCCACTCCAATTTGATATTAGCTGTTGGAATTTCATACTTCCTGTAATGTGTTTCCAATAACTTGCTTGGTAAGTTCGGGAGTCCCAACTTCGCGTAAAGTTTTTCTTAAAACTTACTTCTTCTTTCTGAAGCACCAGTACGAGGGCCTCTACAATAATATATGAGTTAGCTCTGTATAAGCTAAAGCCGTTCACAGATAGATGGCACGACTAAAAACGAATTCTAGAGTAGCTTTCACTTAGAACAATGAATGCGACCCTAAGGTGGGACATGGTTGGATGATGATGATGATGACGATGACGATGATGATGATTAAACAAGACCTGATCTTACGCCAGTTTTACAACTTATAGGCATGGAAGTTTGTTATACTATGTTGCTGACCCTTTATTTTGAGGCAAATTGGAAAAATTTTGTGTAGACAGACTTCATCCGCTTCTGGCAATGGTAAAACTGCTTAAATCGCGATATTTTTCATTTCACGGTTTATCACTCTGCGCAAGGGCCAAACAGAATTCGGGCCGCCTATTTTGGTTCATTGTATTTATTGCTACAGCCGCCTATATGGCCTATGCGATTTGGCAAATTGTTTCGGATTATTTGCAATACCAGAAGTTGGTCGATGTAAAGGTAAGCATTGATCTGCTTTTCCTTACTACTTTGCTGGGCATAGCATACAGGCAATTGTGAAATTTGCGTATAAAGAAACGTATAAACTGCACGAAATTGTCGTTTTTTTCTGCGTAAAGTACGAATCCTAAGTAATTGTATAAGCTGTAAGCGGTAAATTTAAGAAAACATTAAGTTGAAAACAGTGAGAGCGGTCAACGCTTGCGTTAACGTGATAAAATGTGAATGTGCCCATAAACACAATAATACACATTTTTCTTGCAAATATTGCACTTATGTTATAGATAGACTCGTCTAGAAATTTGCCATTTCCAGTGGTCACAGTATGTAACATAAATCCATACAAGCGGTCAAAGTTTAACCGCATCACAAAGCTGGCTGCAGTGGTTAGTAAACATAAATGGATTATATAAATTATATAGTTTAATTGTGAAAAGTACAGTTTCAATTCAAAGACTAGAGGACCACCTGTGACGCTTAAACATTAAAGTCTCATTCGACATTCGGACCCGTACCTTCGGCTTACCAGTACAACACAAACCGAAAACGCTTAAGATAGAATTCTAACAGGGCGATTCAAGCCAGACCATATACAGTCAGTTACGCAAAGTCTGATGTGCAAATCCCACATCTGCAAGGTAAATTACATTAAATTGTTTCTGACTGTAATAAATGTAATCTCCGACGCATGATGACTATATTATTCTTTGCCCATTTGTAAAATGATTCTAAATCTCATATCTAATGTTAGATCATTCGCCTTTTCTTGCCTTCGTGCCTTTTTAAATTTTTGGGTCGCGAAGTTTCATTCATGATTTCCTATTTGCGCCCTCAGACTTTAATAGCCCTTAAGAGGGCTATTAGCATAGAGATCAGATTCTAACTCTGTCGGTTCGCTGACGTACGTTGGCCAAGAGTCCGTTATGGCGACAGAACCGAATATGGCAGCTAACCGATGCTGTTTGTTATTCTTATACTTAAATAGATTCTTGTGCGTATTTGTGCTATAGGTCAACATGGATCTAGAAAAGTATACTGCAACGGAAACAGAAACTAAGGCACTACGAAGAAGTAAACGAGTAGGTAAGGAATCTTTAAGTTGCTACCAGCAGGAGTTCCTAATTTATATCAGCAATTTATACGTGTCATACTATATGCAGTGAAAGCCAACATCATGCTATGCGTGGTAACGGCTGACCCCCGCAAATTCTCCGCCTCTCACACCGTCCCTATATTGGTACGGAGAAGAAATCAGGATTTTAGATCGCGGATCGGCTCGGCTCACAATGCGAGCAGAGCCGGAGAACTGGAACGTCGAACCTAGCCGAGCCGATGGAGAGATTTTAGTGCATGCTTGCGACGTAGCTAAAACAAAACCTCCTATGAAATCGATGAATTTTCTTAGGTCTACATATGTTGATCGGTTTCTAAGTTTCAGCTTAATTTTCAACTTCTCTTCTTCGTACTATTAAACATTCAAAGCCTGTTTACTTTTAAACGCCTGCGGTTTAGGCTTCCTGAGAAGTTCAACTTGTGTGTTTCGTAACTAATCAGCAATACTACACTTATTCCTAAGGGTCATTATGATTGTGGTCTTATTTCAAGATTGTTTCAAGAAAATATTATTGATACTCTTTACTAGTTAACAGAGAAATTGCATCTCCGTGTAGGATTTGAAAAATACTCTAGTTTAGCAGGTTAATTTTTTGCAAGTATTCTATACACTACAGACTATAAGATTCGGAGGATTAATTCGAAAGTAATGTAAAAATAGTAGATTTAAAACCAAAAAAGGTTTCCGGTGGATTCTTTGGTTGGTCAACCCTGACTCTTTTCGCATAGCATATTTTTAGAATAAAATTGTTAGCAGAACACGGTTGAACGGGTTGAATGGGTTGGATGCGTTGGATGGTTTGAAAAGTTTCACTAAACCGACATGACCAAACCAAAGTTCGCATTGGGGCAAAATGCAAATGCAAATTTCTGCAGCTCGGCAGCACAGATCTCGCTAACCGAACTGAACCGACCTGGAAAAGTGGAAAAGTTGCTCGTACTCATCTCTAGTGTACTGTAAAGAAGACTCTAAGAGAATTTTACTCGTAAAATTACATACTTTTGAAAATTTAACTGAGACAGAAAATTGTAAGCTTGTTGCAACACGAATTTGTTTTATTTCATATGTTCACATGTTAAGATACATTCTAACTGTTTCAACTCTGTGTTAGAGTGCTAGTGTGGTTGCACTATTATAGACTGTGAGAGCGGGTGGACATCATATGAATACGGTTGTATCAAATTCTTCTCCAGCGAAAAAGTAACCGCTACCGCTGCAGCAGATTGTGCATCAAGAAATTCCCACTTAGCCGTTTGGTCAAGTCAAGCCTCGTACGATGCGCTAATGGTTGCGATGTAAGCTTTTATTAAGTGTACTTGGTTACATAAACTGGCATATGGGCAGTCTTTGTCCTTGGTGATTCGTTCTGCCAAGCGAAACGGGTACCTCACATTTTGCTGCTGCAATTAGCAACTAACGCCGGCCTAACATTACAAGTGACACAACCGAAGCCGTGCTATGACCTACTTAACTGACTCTCAACTTAACTTAACTGATTTAACGCTATGCTAGCGGGAACATTTGAAACTGAATGAGCTACAGGAATATAAGTATCGTAGCAAAATTATACCTTTTGCAAATGTGCACAATCGATAATGATTTTGACAAGCTCTAATTGCGGCAACAGTGCTGGACAATTTGGTGTATTAGTCATAACGTACAGTTTCACGAATTTTCATAGGCACTTCTGCAACTGACGCGCATCTCATTCACACTGACAACTGGTAAAACTGCGGTACTTCTTTAAGGTGGTGATTCCTTTTGGAGACATCAACTTTGAACCCTTATTACTCATTCATTGCTTGGAGTTAAGAAGCCATTTTTATATCAAAAATGGAGCTTAGTATTTGTTCTTTCTAAGGAATACAACGAAACTAACTTTAGTTCTCGTAAATTATTTTACTATATTTTCGAAGTAATTAAATGTTCCAGATTTTTCGCAGACTAAAGTAAATTTTTTCATGAGGCATCGGCCACATCATTCAATTCCACTATCAAATGCCTGGGGACCCTTTTTTAATTGTTATGAAACGGCTCTTGGTTATAAAGAAATTAGCTAAAATGTATGGGCAACCTGGATTTTGCCTACTTTTCCCAACTTTGGCAAGCGACCACTTTAGCTAGAAAGCAGCAATCGGGGCAACTAAAAAAGGGTCCCTGGGTATTTTTGTGTAAAACATGTCTCGTAAGTGGCAACTCTCTATCATGCATAGTAAATGCTCCACAATCGCTGGAAAAAATTTGGTCATGTTTTTGCAAAAACTACATTTTCTATGATAGCAGCGTACAGGATAGCATTTAGAAGATTATAACGCCACGAATAATCGGCCTCGATGAGACCTTAAAATTGACACCATTCGTTTAATTTTACGGCTTGCGTAGCTCAAGAAATGGCGGATTATTTGATTTCTGCAAACATGACAAGTTTTCAACGCCAAAATAAGAAAATCAGTTATATCTCACTATAGAGAAAAGCTAGAAAGGTGCTTCAAAAAGCAAAAATGTAGACCTCAACAAGATCTTTCGAATGAATATAATCATAGCTATGCAACTACTGTCTAATTGTCAAAAAGCGGCAAAAACCGCCCTGAACGGAAACGTTGAAGTTTTGAAGCGGGATTGCGCGGAGGGTGTTAGAATGCTAAAAAAACTTATTTTGGAAAGTTTCATCAAATTTCATCTTGATTTGGACCGTCAACCAATAATATGTGCCCAAAAGGAATCACCACCTTAAATAATCAATTATACCGTCCCTTTTTATATTACCCCAAAGGTTTAATACAGAAAATTTTCAGTATTTTTGAAAATTTATTACAGTTTGTCGGTTGACTAGCTTCATTTCATTCATTCCATTCAAAACCCGAAATGGATAGTCCCTTGCAATTACATTTTCAAGACTTTTTGAAAATATTTTGAGACATTTCACGAATTTGTCTAAAGCATTTTTTCACGGACACAATATTGATTTTCGATTTTACAACTTTCGAGAAATTTGCTGACAATTTTGGAGTAATTATTCGCAACTTTCCAAAAAACCGTCTGTACTCACTGTGGAGTAAAAGCTGGCATATCCATTAAGTTCAGTTATAGAAAGCCCAAACTGAAACCGGTACTGGAATTTTTTATTACATTACAATGAAATTTTATTTCACAGAAAACCCAGCTTCTATCTGTCTGATTTGAATTTTTTGGAAAAACTCAGGAATACTTCAAATCTTGGAATTTTTATAATATCTTGATTTCAAAAGCGTTTTCGAAGATATTCGTGAAAGATATCAATTTTTTATTTTAAAAAAAGAAAATATTTTTGCAAATAATTTTTTGTATCAAAAATTGTGGATTTCTAGATAATTCTAGAAATCAGCTATTTAGGGATTTATATGAAGTTATTTAATTTTATTATCGAACACCTCCGATTGTGCTTATTTTCAATAACTTTATTGTTTTCTGTCCGCTTTCTTTGTTTGGAATCTTTTCGCATGGGGTTGGATTGAGGAGGGATTAATAAATCCTGTACGTAGTGAGCGTTATCAGACATTGATAATCACAAAAGTAGGGTCTGGGTAAAATCCGCCCTTCCCCCTATTTAGACGGATTCAGATTTTACCCTGTTAGAGTCTCCTATGTAAAGTGGGGCAGGGGTCAGCGCCAGATTTTACCAAAATAGTTGTCAATAAAGTTTGCAAGTGAAAATTTCTATGCATATCATATTTCCGTTTTCGTTTACCATGGTACTATCCACTTCACGCGTTGAATGGAAGGTCCATTCATTTCGCGAACTGAATGGCCAGAGTTACTCATTTCGTGTTTTGAATTAGAATGCCTATACACTTCGGATTTTGAGTAAGAGGGCTATTCAATTCGTGAAATGTATAATTTCGTGTTTTGAACGTAACAATTAACATTGCAATAATCAACATTAACATCATAATAATTGTATTATATTATATTATATACTAGTATTAAATTATATCGTTAATGCAATGCTTATGCTGCTTGATAGTTTTCGTAGATATTATCGCTTACTTTAATCAGTTTAGTCGTCATTCTTATAATCACACTATATTTATCAGAAATCATATAACCTAGAAACTTCCAGCCAATTATGGTGGCTACCCCGATAATTGTATGCAAAATACTGGAAACCTGTATTGTGTTCTTAGGAATGGCATAGTATCACACGACACGAAGGTTCTAATTGGATTTGAGTTCACAGTAAATAGTAAGTTGTAACAAGAGTCTATAATAGGAAGAGTTAAACACGAAGCTCTTCCTAGTGTTTTAAGGTGATGGTTCGGGTATTTGCAGCACATTTTGTAAACTGTAATTTGCTCAATTCTGGGAGTTAAACTAGAACTTTTGTATCATTTTAAGGCTTAGAATGTGTTTGTTACAACTAGTTAAAGTACAGCTGTCTAATTTCAACTTTTCGACTTGGGCATGCGATAACAAGAAAACAATTTTTGAACATGGATTTCTCGAAGTGTGGGAAAGCTAAAGAAAAAGCGACCATTTCAGGCTTCAAAAGAAACGTCTGCAAGAATGCTATTTTGCTGAAATTGTTTAACGTTCAAGTAAGTTCAAGGTTTTGAGAAAATTGTTAGTTTTGTCTGATTTTCTTCACAATTTTCAAGTTTGGACGCTCATTTCTCTCGAACAGAAAGACAAAACGTTAAACCATGAAAATAGCTCTCGGCAATTCTCCCGAAAATATGTAGCTAAAGCCGTTTTCTAATCAGTTGCATGAGTTGAGAGAAATACGTGTTCAAAACAATCTAGTTGCGATTTTCAAAAATTCACATTTTTTGCTGTGGGTAGGAAGAAATGCCGCAGAGGGCTCTCCGTTGAGCATAACATGTCCTTTAGGACTACAAATATGAACAATACTTCACTGACGGACCAGAGCTGTTGAAACTGTCGAAATCTTGCAATATTCGATTTTTCCAAAAATGGTCAGTTTTGGATCTCGAAATTCAATTTTTCCTGGTATCTCTTAAACTGTAAGGAATCGAAGAATACTCTCAAGAGCAAAGTTGTAGATATTGGTGAGACAATTCGAATGATCATAAGTTCGTCCGCGTAGGATACCCAAAGTGCACGTTATGGTAGATAAAAGCAAATTTCTCCAAAACTCAAATTATCACGCCGTGTCCTTTCTAAGATCTTTTCTATGCTAAAAGATGTAATTGCAGCAAATTTGAACAAATTTCAACGACAATTGCGCTTTTACAGCCCAAAAATACACGAACTCGAACCAGCACATTAAGCTTGCGACCTGCAAGCTGCATTAAGATTACATCACTTTCCTTTGTTAAGCAGGAGTTTATATGCGTTTGAATTCAAATGAATGTGATCGGCTAATCGATTACCTTATGTTACATTTACGTGTATAAACGAACTCCCTCGAGATCTCGGTGGGCCTCGATTACACGTAGAAGCTTGTGAAAGCGTTTAGCGCTTCGCTGACTGTTTTGATTTCTGACGGTATACGGTAGTTAATAATCAACCAAACAGGTGAAGCGCTAGCGCTTTTACAAGCGTCTACTTGCAATTGGAAAATTCCCCCGATATCTTGGGGGTCCTATTATACACTTAAATTTGACATAAGATAAGCAATTAGCCAATCAAATTCGCCTTAGTTCAAACGCACATAAGAACCTGGTTAGTCCCTGAATTCGATTCAACCTGAATGTGTCGAGCATCTGGCAAGCTTAAAACACTAAGAAGTGCTGAGTTTCTCACTCGTCTTATTACAGACTCCTGGTAGTAATGAATTTGCACAAACAAAATTTTTTCTGGTATGAAAGCTTAATCAGTAAATCAGCTTCATTATTCCAGTTCTAGACACACTTCTGCAGAGCGCAGGATAATGGGGTATGGTAATTTGGTTCTACAAAGTTCTACCCACCGTATTCTATTCATAAGTTGTCGGATTGCAAACTGATCCAATAAAGAGCATTTTTGCATTTGCTTTATCTTCTGTGATCTTTACAAACCGCACCAAAATTCTTATTCTTATTCTTATTCCGTGCAATATCGTAATTTCTTTTTATTTCAGGATGAGAGCAATGTACTATTGCTTATTTGAGTAATACTTCTGTTATCAAATGTTTGAATATGTTGAGCATGGTCTATGCTTTCAGACGATCTGGTGTACAGAGATACATCTTGTGAACCAGCATACTTTCCGCCGCTTGATGGAGGGAGTGATGCCTACATGGAAAGCGCATATTGTCGTTACAGAGACGGAGCATGTGAAAAGATCGACACAAATGACTACAGTAACCCATATCTGTGCCAAATTTCTGACGTCCCAGCGTGTGCTGGTGAACAATTAGCTTTCATTGCACTAATGTATATGTATGCTTCAATGTTACAAAGACATAAGATCAGCCCTATTAAAAGTCCTTGGATAGTGATCGTTACATCTGTCCCATTGCGATTATAAATTTCAAATTATAAATTTATTGTACAGCAGTTCCTCCAGAAGGTTAACAGAAAACATGTACCTTAAGTGGTTGCGAATGTTTCAAAAACGACTAGAGACTATTAATAAGTTCTGACCATACGTGTGCTTGGGGGGGTCTGGGTGGAGGTTTCACCCCCCCCCCAGACCTGGACCTCCCCCCAGAGGGTTCCCTCACCCCACCCAGAATCCGGATTTGCCGGTTTTTTGAGCAGAAAAGCAGCCGCCGGCTCACCTCCCCCCAGAATTTCCCCTCCTGCACATGTGTGGTTCTGACTGTTAAGCGTTTCTGTCGGCGAAGGCCATTTTAGAAATTATTAAATCAAACTTCTGAAATTTTAGTTTTGGGCTTCAATATTTGTGCATTCTGTATTTGATTTGAATTTATAGGATTTAACAAACCCTCAAGTACCAAAGAAGTCCATTTTGCGTATAAAGATGAAACATGCAAGCTTCTTCGTTATTTAGAAACAACGCAAACTGATACTTCGGAGAACACAACGTCTACGGAGATATCATCATCAACATCCTCTTCAACGTCTTCAACCACGTCATCATCCACTACAACATCTTCATCGACGTCGACTTCAGCCACATCATCTTCAGCATCGTCATCTTCAGCAACCTTATCTTCAACCGCTTCATCTTCAACCACGTCATCTTCAGCAACGTCATCTTCAGCAACGTCATCTTCAACCACATCATTTTCAACCGCTTCATCATCAACCACGTCATCTTCAACTATAACATCTTCAACAACGTCGTCTTCAACTACCACATCTTCAACCACTCCATCATCAACCACGTTGTCTTCAAGAACGTCGTCTTCAACTACCACATCTTCAACCACTACATCATCAGCCACGTTATCTTCAACAAAGTCATCTTCAACCGCAACATTTTCAGTCACGTCATCTACAAAGATATCGTCTTCAACTACAGCAACTTCAAGAACTCCATCATCAACCACGTCATCTTCAACAACGTCATCTTCAACCGCGCCATTTTTAACCTCTCTCTCATCAACCACGTTATCTTCAATGACACAGTCTCCAACTATATTTTCTTCAACCATGCCATCTTCAGCGTCGTCATCTTCAACAATGCCATCTTCAACCACATCATTTTCAACCGCTTCATCATCAACCACGTCATCTTCAACTAAATTGTCATCTTCAATGACACAGTCTTCAACTACATTGTCTTCAACCATGCCATCTTCAGCCACGTCATCTTCAATGACATCGTCTTCAACTACAACACCTTCAACCACTTCATCATCAACCACGTCATCTTCAACTATAACATCTTCAACAACGTCGTCTTCAACTACCACATCTTCAACCACTCCATCATCAACCACGTCATCTTCAACCGCGCCAATTTTAACATCTCTCTCATCAACCACGTCATCTTCAATGACACAGTCTTCAACTACAGCATCTTCAACCTTGCCATCTTCAGCGTCGTCATCTTCAACAATGTCATCTTCAACCACATCATTTTCAACCGCTTCATCATCAACCACGTCATCTTCAACTAAATTGTCATCTTCAATGACACAGTCTTCAACTACATTGTCTTCAACCATGCCATCTTCAGCCACGTCATCTTCAATGACATCGTCTTCAACTACAACACCTTCAACCACTTCATCATCAACCACGTCATTTTCAACGACATTATCTTCAACAAAGTCAACTTCAATCGCACCATCTGCGGCCACCTCCTCTTCAATGACATCGTCTTCAACTACAACATCTTCAACCACTCCATCATCAACCAGGTCGTCTTCGTCAACAACATCTTCGACTACAACATCTTCAACTACTTTATCATTAACCACGTCATCTTCAACATCGTCATCTTTAACGACAACATTTGCAGCCACTTTAACATCAACCGCCCGATATTCAACAACGCCATCTTCAACGACGTCATCTTCAACTACAGCTACTTCGACATCGTCATCTTCAAGCAGACAATCTTCACAAAAACCATCTTTAGCCACGTCATCATCAACCGCACCGTTGTCAGTCACTCCATCAAACACGTCATCTTCAATCTCGTCATCTTCAACCACAGCATCTACAACCACTTTAGCATTAACCTTATTTTCAACGACATTATCTTCAACAAAGTCAACTTCAACCGCACCATCTTCAGCCACCTCATCTTCAATGACGTCGTCTTCAACTACAACATCTTCAATCACTCCATCATCAGCCGCTCAATTTTTAACGTCATCATCAACCACGTCATCTTCAACGACGTCATCTCTAACTGCAACATCTACACAAACACCATCTTCACTTATGTCATCTTCATCCACTTTATCTTCAATCGCATCATCTTTGATCACGTCATCTTCAGCCATGTCATCTTCCACAACTTCAACCACACAATTTTCAAAGGCTTCATCCCCAATCAGGCCATCTTCCACACTGTCATCTTCAAAACTATCCTCTTCCACTCTTCCTCCATTTTCAACAACGCCATCATCAACCGCCCCATCTACAGTCATGCCATTTTCAACGACATCATCTTCAACTACCACGTCTTCGACAACGTCATCTTCAGTCAAACCATCATCACAAACCCCGTCTTCTGCCGTGTCATTTTCTGTTATTGCATCTTCAATCACATCGTCTTTAATCAAGTCACCTTCAGCCAAGCCATCTTCACAAGCACAATCTTCAACCATGTCATCTTCATCCACTTTATCTTCAATCACATCATCTTTAATCACGTCATCTTCAGCCATGTCATCTTCAAAACCATCCTCTTCCACCACTCCATTTTCAAGTAGAACTACAAAGTCTTCGACTGCCAAGTTTTTGACGACGTCACCTTCAGCCAGACCATCTTCACAGATACCATCTTCCACCGCGTCATCTTCTGCTACATCATCTTCAGTCACAGCGTCTTTAATCAAGTCACCTTCAGCCAAGCCATCTTCAGAAACACCATATTCAACCATGTCATCTTCAACATCGCCATCTTCAACCACTTCATCTTCGGCTATGTCATCTTCAATCACGTCGTCTTCAGCCACGTCATCCTTATTCACCTCATCTTCAATCACGTCATATTTAATCACATCGTCTTCGAACATTTCAGCTTCAGCTATGTCATCTTCAACCACGTCACCTTCTGGCACGTCATCTTCAGACACGTCGTCTGCAGCCACATCACCTTCAACCTCGTCATCTTCGTCGGTCTCATCAAAACTTTCTTTACAGTCGTCGATGCCTTCACCCGATGTCGCAACATTGTTATCAACACCGTCAACATCCTCACCTCCGTCGTTACGGTATATGGTGACGACAACTATATCGAAATTAAAGCAGTCGTCGATAATGCAACTGACCACAGCATTCACATCGGTTTTCATGTTACCAACAGTAACGCCTACATCATCATTGTCATCATATATATCATCTACATCTTTGTCAATGTCAGTTTCTTCATTGTTGGAAAAAACTTCTTCGTCGCCATCAATAATGCCTACAACATTGTCGTCATCGCTAACACCTTTAATGTCCTCACCACCATCAATGTCAACGGCACAATCGAAATCACCATCGTTAATGCCACAGACGCCTGCTCCCGCATTATCTACAGTAATACTACAGTTAGAGCGAACGTTAAGTACACTCTCGTCATTGGCAACTTCATCAACACACATAGCTAGAGACTCGGCATCATCAACCGTGTTTAGAAAATGGTCGCCCTTTTCAACATATACAATGGCACCGTATTTAATATTACCAACAACTACATATGTTGTGTTAATATCTTCATCGGCACTTTTGTTGACTCGAACACCTCTATCAAAATCTACATTATCTTCAAGTCAAAAATCATCAAAAATATTGTCTTCTACTTCATTAGCGTTGGTATTTCTTTCCTTCAGGCCATCAACAATATCTTCAAAGTCGCGTTTTGTTCATCCATCGTCGAAAAGTACCTCACTGTCGTCATCTGTCGGATCGGAATTAGAAACGTCAAAGATATATCTAACACTGTCGACGCTATACTTATTCACACCTCAAAACCCTGTCAAAATTTCACCGTTGATATTTAAAATTTCATCTACACCTGCACCCGATCTATCATTGCCGCTACCAACCTTTTTCCCGCTAATTTCACCTACTTTAACGCCTTCTACAATATCAACATCACTGCCACCACATTATCAGTCAGCATTGGTTTCATCGTTGTCACCTTGTTCAATTTCAACAGGATCAGAAATGTCAGGACAGAAGATGTTTTTCGAAAACACACAGCAACCGCAACAGTTACCCAATTTCACAATGTCGTATTCGTCTAAAGATTTCATATCATCCCAGCTGTCAGGATACATCCTATCTGTGAAAAATTCTTCTGGTTCTTCAAATCAGTCATTAACGTCATTTCCATCACGGACGCTACCTGCATCAACCAATAAACTGGCTGCATATCAAAGCGTTCTTGGTTTGTCGTCTACAAAACTAAACTCATTGATTAATTCTCTGCACAATCAATCCTCCAAACGCGGATTCGCCGCAAAAGCTGAGTGGAGACTAGAAGAAGGTTTCGCTGAGTTTTGTCCATAGACAGATTCTTTTACGCGTTGACAAACGGCACTGCAGTACGCTTTCGTACAGGTTATTGCATGGCGACTAGGCCGCATAATACTAATCTAGATTAAACTAGTAAACGCTGTTAAGGTATCCAACGGTTGTTGTTTCTGTACTTTTGCGACTCCCAGGTGGAATGCATGAACAATCATGCAAAATTTAAAACTTTTTTGACTACTAAAAGTTTTGCTAATGTTGCGATCTAAATATATTGATTACAATAGAGGTGAGATTATTACGATGAGTCACATGCCATAGTTGGTGTTTGCTAATTTTGGTCTTTAGAAAGATTTTAAAAATTATATAGGTCATATAATGATCGTACAATCATATAGATGGCAGCAGCCTTTCTGTGAAAACCGTCATTTCGGGAAATGGCGGTTGTGGTTCGGCATATTGCGAAATTCCGAACAGAACAGAATGCAAAAGTGATCAAATTATTGGCGTACCGCAATCTGTCCGTACTGGTTTTCGGCATATCATAAAACAGATAAATTAAATTTAACTAATTTATTTTAAATTTAGTTGAACAATATGTAAAACTTGATGAACCAAACCCACCAATGCGGAAAAAACGCCCACGGCTAGTATGAGCTACCGATATCAGCTA
>JASAND010031035.1:0-18737 GCA_030248195.1 Trissonchulus latispiculum
TATCTTGTGATCCCTTTTCTTTCAGTTCTACTTCCAACAGCATTCAGAAAATTCCAATCTCCACATCCAATACGACCAGGCAAATTTCAGAATAGATGAGTTCACAGCAAAAGAGATCCCGGGCGCCCCGTCCAAATTGTGAGGTCCAACAATTGGCTTAATACGGTGATGATAAAAGTGGAACGACGAACTCTTTAATCAAATGGCAGCGCATGTACATTCAATCGCACACATATCTGAGTAGTCACACTCTTCTATCCTGGATCAAATCTAGAGAGTGATGCACCGTTTTTTAAAAAGAAGTCTAATATAAAACTGAGTATTTTCCTAAGCCTCTTACACGAAAATAGAACCCTAACTAAATAGCCTACCCTAATAAAGTATATAAGGCATCATATTTTAATACCAGAAACTTACTAATTTATTGACAGTAAAGGACCAGGCTTGTTGTACAGGAGCGGGAGTGGTAGGGTAATGGGCCGGAGGTGGGGGCGGGGGATAAGTCACCGGAGTGTAGTACTCGTACTGCTGCGATTGCGCTGGCTGTCCACGATATTGGGTGGGATACGTATACTGTGCTTGTGCATATCCCACGTGATCTACACGCTCCGGAGGTGCTCGGTTTTTGTAGTCCGGAGGGGCCTTTGAAGGATATCTGTCCCAGCATTTGTCCGGAGAATGTCCTTTCCGTTTGCAAAACTTACACGGGGTAGCAAACTTCTTCCGTTTTTCGTCCTCCCACTGCGTCAAAGCCTCCTTGAGGTGAGATTCAAACCAGTCTTTCATTTCACGAAAACCCAGGCGAGAGGCAGCCGCTTCCAAATTGGAACCGGAGGGCGTGTCGGATGGCTTCGGAGGGAGGGGCTTGTTCTCTGCACCCGCCTCCCCGACATGATAGATCGGTAAATCATAGGAAAGGGAATCCCCTCCGGGGCACGAGCCTCCCGAGATTCCAACCGGTCGATCACTCTCCGGACATCTTGCATTGTAGGCCGGTCGCGGAGGAACAGTGGGGCCAATGCCGTAGCAAACTTATCCTGGATCCCCGCAAAGAGCTGTTGGACACACTCTTGCTCGCGTTCCTCCTGGGAATCCCACAAATCGAGAGCCATGGCCTGGAGTTCCGAGATATAATGACGGACGGACTCCCCGTGGAGCTGTTTCCGGTGGGCGAAAGCCGAAAGGCGCTCCCGTAGTGAAAGCTGGGGCTTCGGAAATTGGGACTTGATCAATTCCAAAAATGACTCCACGACTGAGGGCCCACACCGAGATGCGAATATTTGGGCTTTTCCGGCTAATTTGTTCCATAGCAGGCGCCCCCACTGGGTGTCCGGGACAGAATGAACAGCAACGGCGGACTCGAATTGAGGCAACCAGTCTTCGAAGTACGCATATTTGGGGTCATAACGAGGAACGTCTCTCAGGACCTCCAAATAGTAGCGAAACAAAGTCGTATCATACTTGGAAACAGAGATGTCCGTGGCTTCCATTGTATCCGGTGTCGGATGACGAGACACCTTTTGGGCCTTTGACTTCTTCCGGACGTGATCGACCGGGTATGGAACCGGAACAAAAACTGGAGGAGGGGGAGGTGGGGGCCCCGGAGGAGGCGGAGGAGGTGGTGGCTGCTGTACGTAAACGTGTTGTGGCTGATAGAGAGGACCCGAGGGGGGCACCGCGCCCGAACCCTGTTGCACCGGGGGTGGGCCTCCCTGAGGGCGACCGTCCCCGGTGGGAGCCGGCACCACACCCTTGGCCTCCCTGAGGGCGACCGCAGATGGGCGGGGCTCCGGGGGGCACGAGGCCGCCGTCGGTCTAGAAGGACAATTTTTTGCCACAAAATCAGCTGCATGAGTGTGAGAAGCCACCATCTCCTCCAAATAATACGGATTCAGTGGGGGCCGTTGAGGTACGTACGGGGGTACCTGGAGCGGAGGGAGGTTCTGATGTTGGCCTTCCCATAAATGATGCTTGTCCAGCTCCTGAATTACTGGATTTTCGTACACTTGTTGCTCCAATCTGTCGTAATCAAAATTAGGCGGTGTACGTATGAAATACTGACCCTCCGGATAATACTGATTTGGAGGTTGATAACGTACCTCAGGCAATTGTTGACGCTGATGTTGCTCCGGTGCCGCGACTTGGGCTCCCTCGTACAAATGTTGTCCGTACGAACATGGCCTGATAGGATAATAGTGAGGATCCGATGGTTCCAAAGCTGTCCTTTGAGGCACTTTCGGGGGGGTGCCTTCCTATTGGAAAAAGTGAGCATACGCAATTGCGTACTAGGTACTCATTTGCGGGGGGGGGGGTCCACTAGGTACGCAATTGCGGGGGGGGGTGGACCGTTAGTGTGCAGAGCATGGCTCAGCTGCTAACAACATAGAGTGTGACGCTTGTCACACTCTTATGTATTATGTACTCTTGATAATACATAAGAGTATGACAGCAGGCATACTCTGTGTATTATAAGGCTGCTACATCCGATGCGCGCCATCGGCTGACCCCCCCATGATTTGTCAAAGAAATTCGCCCGCTCTGTTTACACGCAACAGACGCACTTTGAACCAACTGACTAGTTGTGTTTTCGAGCTTTAGCGTGCAAACATAGCGTTCGAATTTGCTTTGATAAGGGGGGTCTGATTTATGGGGGGTAAGCCGATAGCGTGCAGAGGATGTAGCTAGTGTTTGAGGCCGCCGGCTGGGATACAAATCACCAATCAGAAATTTACACATTAGAGCAACTAAGCTTAATTTGGACTACAAATCTAGTTTTGCTAATCTTTTATGCTATACTGTGCTATTTTTCTAAGATAACATCCGAAAATAAATATCTTAGCAGTTATAATAACTGCACTGCAAACTGCTCTAGGCCGGTAGCTACGGGCTCACCGGCCGCCGGCCGGCCGACTCACCGGCCGGCCGGCGAGCGGCCGGCAGGCCGGTGAAACCCCGGCCGGCCTCAAACACTAGATGTAGCGAGCTGATAATGCATAGAGCATGACACTTGTCATACTCTTATGTATTATGTACTCTTGCTCACGCCAACGGACGTGCTGTGTCACGCAACAGTAAAATAGCTTTGTTCACTTAGATACGTTTGATAAGTTAAAGTCAAACTTCTATATTAGTTTGGTTTTCACTGTTTTAAAAGTTTCGAGCTTAAAACTTCAAATCACGAAACTGTGCTGAAAAGCTTTTTATTAATTTTTACAATGGTGAATTCAGAAATTTATGAATGGAAATAAAGATAACACTGTCCTGATGCTGAAATGATCATGATTCTGTTCCTGAAAATAGACCCCCTGTTCCTGGTTCTGGAATTAAACCCCCCTGTTCCTGGTCCTGGAATTAGAACCCCGTTCCTGATTCCGTTCCTGAAATTAGAGCCCCGTTCCTGATTCTGTTCCTGAAACTAGATCCCCGTTTCTGTTTCTGAGATTAGACCCCCTGTTCCTGTTACTGGAATTAGACCCCCGTTCCTGATTGCGTTCCTGAAATTAGACCCCTGTTCCTGATTCTGTTCCTGAAATTAGACCCCGTTCCTGTTCCTGTTCCTGGTTTTAGACATTTGTTCCTATTCCTGTTCCTGGTCCTGTTCCTGTTCCTGTTCCTGGTTTTAGACACCACCGTGCGTCTGCCTTAATCGCCGAAACTAGGTATAGTTCGAAATTTGGATTTTTGTGAAATTTTGGTAAAAGTTGCGTAAAAGTTATCGCATGGTTTTCTTTATATCCCAAATTTTTATTGTCAATAAATAAACGTGTCAATCATTTACCCCTGTAATTAGTCAAATTAATTAGTTAGTATTTAATTAGACTTTAATCAGTCTTTAACTTCGAGTCGACCTATTTAATCAGATTATCGTATTTGCTGAATTCCTTGTTTTTTATAAAATTGTTCTGTTCTGTTATAATGGCATTTATGCTTCACTTTTACTACTAGGTATCACCTAATTCTAACGCAAACAAACGCCTTGGTCTATAGGTCCGGCCTGGACTTATTCACCGGATGCGAGCGAGACTGGCAAACTCAAACAACACAACTGGAGAAGTGGTACAGCGTTATGTGAACGGTTAACCATGTTTTGTACAATACAGACAACAATCTGGATTGTTGCAGTTAAATCACGTTTTGAATAGACTTATTTAGCGTTTCAGCTTCTCAATTGCAACCTCAAGAACACTCATCGAGTCACCACCAGGGATGAATTTCACCAGGTTTGTTTGGTCAATGACTTCAGTGCTGATTTACTCATATGAGCTGCTTTCCTTGTTTTTCCAGCACCCAACAATATTAGCGCCTACATTTGAGTTCTAAAAGCTAGTATTCTGTTGACAAATCCTAAGCTTCAAGAAACTCTTGTAAGTACTTGGATTGCTTCTCTAATTACCGGATTTCCATACCCGTGCAGTCTCTCCCTCAACAGGTCTGCTGATTGTGCAATTCTCCGTAAAGCGTTTTCAAGTTATTTCATTTTAACTTCGTACTGCCCCAAAAACTTCCCTCATGCCTTCGAAATGAATTTTAGAGGGCTCTACGTTTGAATTTAATAAAGTTTGCTTTGATTTTTGACTGATTTGTATTCATTTATATATATATATATATATATATATATATATATATATATATATATATATATATATATATATATATATATATATATATATATATATATATATATATATATATATATATTATATAATGATTGAATTGAGATAAATAAATAAAATAAAATAACATAAATTAGGTTACAAAAATTACTTTAGTGAACTAATGAGAGCGGCATGTCGTTCCGTATGGATCAAAAATACGTCCTTTTGTTCCCCTCTGCTTATAAATTACCTTCTCCGTTTAGCTCTCTATCTCTGCCCATTTTTGAAGTTAATAGTTAATCTAGTTAATCTTTTGTGAAAATGTTAAACTTTGGGTACTTAGCAGGGATGATGAACAGGTTGGATGGCAGTTCGTTTCTTATATATTCATGTTTTGCATGATCTGAATTCTGAACAGCAATCGGAAGCTAAGTACACTGATGCGTATTATAAATAAACTGGACAAGGCAAATACGTTGTGCAAGTAATCAGCGCAAGAGTGACCTATTGTGTAGACTGTGCCTGACATTTTATTGTTACCGCGTAGTCCACTTGTCTACGTCATCCGGTTACTCCAAGAATTTCTTATTAAAATAAAAATCTTACTAATACAAATCGCAAATGCATCAAGGGATGTGTACCACCAGAGATGAAACCGGGTCACCGGGTCAGTTCGGGTCACTATATTGACCGGGTCACCGGGTCACCGGGTCACGGGGTCACCGGGTCAGGAGCACTGACCCGGTGTTTTTGATTGGGGAAATTTTTTGTTGTTAAAGCATATTTTTCAGAACTTTTACCAGTGTTTACTACCTTCAACAATTATATACTTAAAAATTAGCAATAATACGAATATTCTTAACTTAATGGTGTAGTTTTTAAATGCTTGTCGTTGTAGTATCCTCATAATATTTGCAATATCCTGTCAAGCTTATATCTACTGTAGGTTTGAAGGTACTATTGGGTTGAATCTTAACTAGAAAATGAAAATTATTACATGGGACCTGAGAGTTTGAAATCTTTATTTTGAAATCAAAAATTTTCGATGCTCCATCTACTGTAAGTGATTTTTCGCTGATGTTATAATTTTCGGATGGACGTGGTCAGACTGTGAGTTTCAAATCTCGGTAAGAAGGAAAATGTCAGCAAAACAAGGTTCGCAGATTCTGTGCTTTGCTTTGCATTTTTCTAATTGTTATGGCTTACTACATATCTTTAGGAACTAATGGATTTTTATTTGATTTTATTTATGGAATGTAATTGTCTGAATCCTAGCCACAAACAAAAATAATTCCAAAGAATCTCTGCTGCGTGAAACCCTCAACCATACAACTAAATAAAATATTTTACTAACGTATATAATGATAAAACACAAAAAGTGCTAATGTTAAGCTCTATGATTAGAATTAAGTGAGGTGATGACTTTGGCAATGTATTGTGTTCCAATTTGTTTGATTGAAAACGTTATGTAGTTTACTTCCCATCACAGCTTTGATTTTTCTGGCTTATTTACAATATTTACTTTGCAATGTTACTTTAAAAAATCCAAAATTTTGCCAAACTTCTTATTTTAGACGCAAAAAATGTCCAAAAAAGATAAAAACACTTACTGCACCCCAATATAAGTATTTTTAATTTTTCCAAGCCTATATATGAATTTTCAAAAATACCGGGTCACCGGGTCAGCAAATAGTGACCCGGTTTCATCTCTGATGTGTACAGTCTACTATTAAAGGCGCTTCAAAATTTGGTTCGGACTCACAATGTAAAATCACGACAATCTCAGTTATTGATATGAAAGTAAATCTTGCTAAATCGCCCACCACCATTAGTGTAAAAGTTTCTTTTCACGATTTGGTAAAGTTTGTCTTCTTACCTGAATCATTGTTAGATGCGTGTTTGCAGATTTTTAATATCTAATCCTTCAGCTTGCTTAAAACAAACAATATGATATGGTTTCAGATAAAGTGCGAATGAATACGACTGGTAGCCATCAAGCATACCGTATGCATATTGCATAACTCATTCTTCTTTCTGTAAATTCCACTTCAGCCTTACTCAATCACGATAATTCTGCGACTAAACAGATTGACGTGGTGAATTTCTCCTTTATAAACAGAACTATTTCCATAAAATGTTTTCTCAAGCAGAAGACATTCTTAGTCAGCTGACGTCTGACGAGATGGACGAATTTAAGGAAGCTTTTATGCTATTTGATAAGGACGGAAATGGAACCATGTCCACTAAAGAGCTGGGGATAGCCATGCGAAGCTTGGGACAGAATCCAACGGAACAAGTAACATCAATATTCTTTGGCAGGAGTGGAAACTAATCTACAGCATAGCATTACAACATTTCTCACACAGTACCTATGTAATACCATAGTTAATAGCTGGCTGATTTATCTGCAAAATTTTAACGTTTTCGAAAATCTTTAACTTTCACAATAGCGGTTCTCCCAGGAGCCATATGCTTTCTGATTCTTGAACGTACTTGTCAAATACAATGCGCACAGTGAGCATTTTGATAGCATAGTCAAGAGTCGAACCTTATGTTCGAAATTTGTACTGTAAACGAGTTTGCAAAACTCTAGCCAGTGGAACTGTTAATTTCAGTGAAGTTTGTTTTTTCTCAGGATAGTGTTTGCTGCCTAGTGAGTTCAGAGAAACACAACACGGTACTGGTACGATACGTGATCTTCAAAATAAGTTAGGAAAAATGGAGTTCAGTTGTCTTTGAGTTTTCAGTGAGTTTTTACTTTTAGGAATTGGCCGAGCTTATCAACGAAATTGACATCGACGGAAACGGACAAATTGAGCTTCCAGAGTTCTGCGTTATGATGAAGCGAATGATGAAGGAAACGGACTCAGAAATGATCAGAGAAGCCTTCAGAGTCTTCGACAAAGACGGGAATGGTGTCATTACGGCGCAGGAATTCAGGTTGGGATTAAAATTGAGTTCTGAACGCCAAAATTTCTGACATTTCTATTTTTAAGCTAATACAACTGATCAAAATTTATGCGAAGCCTATGTTGGCATAACAATGCCTCAGTTTTCTTTCATCCACAGCTATGCTAATTCCATGCGTTTACATGGAAATACCCAATTAAAGTGAGGGGTCAACGACCTAGCTGCCGGTGCCGAAAGCTTAGTGAAGCCGGGAGAGTCACCAAAGAAGACGACTCCTAACCTGTCTCCGAAATCCTCCTACAGCTGATAACTATACGGCAAAGCACCGCACGTAAAATTGACCTACTAAACCTGAAAAGGTACACTTGTCAGAGAAGCCGAGTGGTCTAGGACGCCCGACACTACACCGATACTCGCTTGTTCGAGTTCCACCAGCCATTAGTTTTCTCAAAATTTCTTAATTAACGGACTAGCCAACCCAGATGTTCATTTTTAACTGGTCGCTTAATGGGTGGGTACCGCTTATATTGGACGGTAACAGGAGACAGTGTATGGCATCTGCCTTTATGAGGTGGCCACTCCTTCACGGTAGTCATTAGTTCAGGTGGTAGTGCTGGTTCAAGAGCTGTGTATCCGGGAATGAGCACCGGAACAATAAACCCTGTGAAGGGTAGGAGAATTCCTTACCACAATTTCGAAAACAACTTACTCAGTTAATCCAAAGTGGGTCTGTAGCGAGCTTTAGAACGTAGGAATAGCGTGCAAAGTTTTCCTTGAAGTGATGGGTCCAATTTGTGGGGGGTCAGCCGTTATCGTGCAGATCATGCCTCAAACCTAGTAACTAAGAGCGTGGCGCTTGTCGCACTCTTACTCTTGATTGCAGTAATACAACAACTAGTAGCAGCATAGCGTACAAGTATGTAGGATAACTTGCTGACCGTCATCATTTAATTTTATGATGCAGGTATTTTATGATGCACATGGGGATGCAGTTCACTCGAGAAGAAGTCGACGAGATGATCAGCGAAGTGGACGTTGATGGGGACGGGGAAATAAATTATGAAGAATTTGTCAAAATGATGACAAATTAACAAGCAAACTGAAGCTTCCAAACATCCCAATTTTAACGTTTGCCTTTTCCTTACTGTGTTACAAGTTTATTCAAAGCGTATATATTTGGAACATTTTTATTGTTGTCTTTAACTTTATCTATTATTGTACATTTTGCGTAAAGGGAATCTCAGATATTGGCACAGCCGATATTTTTGCTTTCAAACTCCGCACATGAGCCTCGTCCCAACCTAAAGTAGTAAGGATCATTTATAGAACGCTTAAAATGCTTCAGGTGTTATTCCCTAAATGCGGAGAAGCAGAATACAAGCTCCCTAAGCCATGCTCAACATGCCGTACCGATAGCTTAAAGTAAAAGCTTAGGCATCAAAACAAAGACAAAACATCCAAAGATGAACGTAGACAGGGGCGAAATCTTAACAACGGCTGTTGTATACCTACCCTCTTGTTGCCAATACAGATGAAATTTGTCAAAACTGTGGAGAAGAATGCCAGCATTGCCGAGAGCTATTTTTTAGGGTTTTGAGTTATGTCTTTCTGTTCGGGACAATATGAGTCCAAACTTGAAAATTTGGACAAGACAAAAGCCGGGAAGACGTTTCCAACGAAGCCTGATCTGGTCGCGTTTCATTAACTTTCCTACACATGCTTAAAATTGTTAAAAATCTTAAAAATTATCACATGTCCAAGTTTGATGCAAATACCCGAACCAGCATCTTTAGTGGAGACTGCTTTTGGGCACATATCAAGTCGAAATTTGATGAAACTTTCCAATATATGTTCTTTTAGCATTCTAAAACACTCCGCGCAATCCCGCTAGAAAAATTCGACGTCCGCGCTAAGGATTATGCTACTTATTATTAAGATTATAATATATGCCGATTTTTAACATTTCGACAGTAGGTGGATAGCTATGATTATTCATTCGAAAGATCTTGTTGTGCTCTACATTTTTCCTTTTTGCAGTAACTCTAGCTTTTCACTGTCGTGAGCTATTACCATTTTTCTAATTTTGGCGTTCAAAACTTGTAAATTTTACAGAGGTCAAATCAGCCATTGTGTCTTGAGCTACGCAAACTGTATACTTAAACTAAGGACGTCAATTTGAAGGTCTCACAGATGCCAATTATCTGAGGCATGGTCATCTGCCAACTGATATCCCATTGGCTGCTATCATAAAAATGTAGATTTTGCATAAACACGACCAATTTTTTCCAGCGATTGTGGAGTATTTAGTAAGCATGCTAGAGGATTGCCACTTAGCAGTTGTTTTACACAAAAATACCACGGGACCCTTTTTAACCCTTTCTATCCTGAATTATCGCAACGTCAACTAAAAAATTATTGCGGTTGTTTTCGACAGCCTACAGGACACCGACATTGGTCATCTGCAATTCATGCATCGACTCAACTACCGGAGCTCGTCCTGCGATTAGTTGTTTCCTGAACAACTGCAGGATGTAAAACTTAATTTATAAGGCTTACATATGCTAACCCCGTGTTAAGGTGGCGGTTTCCTTTTGTGTAAATTTGACCCTAAAGACTTCAATTCTTTATGAAAGTACATGAAACTTTCCAAATATGCTATTTTGGTGCTCTTTAATATTCTCGGACCAGTCCCACATTTTTAGGTGAAAAGATGAGAAATTTTCGGTTTTTGGCATTATACTCTCAGTAGGTAGTCGATACATCAGATTGGTTGTTATGGATGGAAAGAGGGCACAAAAACGAACATTTTTGCTTTTACAACCTTTGAGCTATCTCTAGTAGTGTTGTTGACCGGCCGAAATTTTCGTCGGCCGGCCGTTACTATAGACGGCCGGCCGGCCGAAAACGGCTGGCCGGCCGACGGCCCGGCCGGCCAGAAACGGCCGACCGGCCGGCCGTTCGACGGCCCAACCCGCCAAAAACGGCCGGCTGACGAATCAAATACTAAAAATGGCCGGAAGGCTGACCCATGAGTGCCAGAATAAGAAATCAAGATATAAAAATGTATCAGCACAACTTAAAATAGATTTCCTGAGAAAAGTTTGATAAACCGCTGAAATATAAGCGCGGCCGGCTGGCCGGCCGTTTACCGGCCGGCTGGCCGGCCTGAAACGGCCGACCGGCCGGCCGTCCGGCCAAGTGCACCTCTTGACCGGCCGGCCGGCCGGCGGCCGGCCGCCGGCTGGCCGTTTTCCACCCGATCGGTCAACAACACTAATCTCTAGTGGTTAAGTCAGTCGCCCGCTTGCACCAAATAAGATTAAGTTTATGATTAACTTCAGTTTAACTTATGTTTACGATTAACTTTGGAATAGATAAACTCAAGATTAACTTAATCTAATGTTAAACTTTTTCTCGTTGCACCAAATCAGATTAAGAAAAGTTAAACTAATCTTGAGTTAATCTGAAGTTAATCTATAGTTAAACTATTTCTCATGTGAATGCGTTTTGGCCAATGAAATACAGTAACGTGATAGCAACCAACCAATAGCAACAAGCCATTTTTAAACTAATTTTTAGTTTAACGCACGATGCGTCGGTTCACACGAATAAGTTTAACATCCGATTATCGGTAACTCGAAGTGCAAAGCATACACTACCCATTTGCCACACATAAATGTAGTAGTAATGTAAATAGTTGCACGTAGAATAGCAATTTTATCACTCCTGAGTATGTAATAGCATTTATTAATCGCCTATTACACAATTCTTCACCGTTTTTTGGAAATCAAGTTCTAAATCAAACGTCTCAATCCATATCGAAATCTTTTGAACTAAATATAAAATTGCAAATAATGATAAACAAATCGATTTCTTGAAATTTTAGAGAAAAATTTCGTTATTAAAATTTGGAAAAAGTACGTCAACACTTGTGTAGCAATCTCTATATAAAATGAAGGCTGGATTTGAATAAATTCTGTGTTTCCTAGCACCAGTAGTGGGTCTAACTATAGTAGAAAAACAGTTAATCCGATGTTAAACCTGCTATAGAGCAGGATTAAAAGTTTCCGATTATCTTCAGTTTAATCGGAAGATAATCTAAAGCTAATCCTGAACTTATTTGGTGCAACGGTCGGTAAAAGATTAACTTCAGATCAACTTAAGCTCCATTTAATCAGGAGTTTAACTGGAGATTAACTGACGATTAAGATAATCTGAAGTTTAACTTATTTGGTGCAATCCCCTGAGTATAAGCCAAAAACGATTTTTGGGGTCAAAAAAAACGGCTGTTTTCGAAAAAATCAGTTTTTTCAAAATTACTGCTAAATCGTATGAACAATTTTCGGTTATTTATACTCAATCGATAACCGGTCTAGTTGCCCATTTTATCAGTGCCTATTAGCTGGGCTTCGTTGCTTTAAGCTAGAGATTTCGCCGAAAAACCATTTTGGCAAAAACTGCGATTATTTTGTTTTGAACAGCGATTCCTCAAAAACTACCCAATGGATTCGCCTGATTTTTGGCTCAATGAAAATTGGCACTATTGCGGAGGGACATTTTTCTTGGTTTGAGCTATAACTTCGCCAATTGCGAGAAAACTGAATACAAAGTTGCGAAATTTCGTGTCACCGCACATTTGCCGGATTTTCTGGAGTATTGAGGCTTGTTGAGCCAAATCCAAAAAATGTCCCTCGGCGCATATGTCCTTCATATCATGACACAAGAAAAAATTTTGGCCGATTCTACAGTTTTGAGAAATCCATGTTCAAAAATTTTTGGTCTATATTTTTTTCAGTTTCAGTTTTTTTTTAATTAAACCCGAGTAAATCACGCTGGGTTAGTATTGGGTTTTAGTTTATTACAGCAGCGTGATTTTCTCCGCGGCCGCCCAACCCCGATGCCGCGTCCACATACAACCGTGTATTACATCTACCACGGAAAAGCTGGTGCTTTCAAGCGGCCAAGCCGTGATAGGGTTAGTAGACATTTATATATACGTACGTATGTATAAAAAGTATTATACATACATAGTATATATAATTACACAGACGCTGGAAGTTAGGTGGCCATGGAATTTGAGTCACAGTCAATTCAAGAATTTTGAAATTACAAAGTCAAGTGATTTTACTCTGATATAAAAGTTTGGCACGCAAGGGACTATTGTCCCTGTAGTGCACGCCCCCACATAAACTTTTGAAGCTGCGGTTCAAATTTCAACAACTTTTGCTTAAAAACACTTAAATGGGATATTTAGCCTTTATATATAAATATTTAGATATATAAAATTTAAATATAAATATTTAGCCTGTCAGAAGTCAGTATGTCAGAAAATTTTTGCTAGTTTTGTGCTAATTTTGCTGGTTTCGTAAGCTCATATGAATGTACAGATTATAAGCTTTAAAACGATGTATAAAGCTCTTTCCAACTCGCAAAATTGCGAAAGTTATAGCGTTTCAAAAAATAACGACAAATGCACTGCACAAAAGGATACCAGCAATTTAAGGCGTGATTACAACAGCTGTAAAATTCAGTTTGATTAGTTAGACCAAGAGTACATAATAGAAAAGAGTGTTACAGCTGGCAGGCTCTATGTTCTCAGCTCTCGAGCCATGCTCTGCACGCTAACGGCCCACCCCCCCCCCCGCAATTGCGTACCTAGTGGACCCCACCCCGCAAATCAGTTCCCAGTACGCAATTGCGTATGCTCACTTTTTCTATCGCAAGCCACTCCCCCTCCCCCCCCCCCGCAAATGTGACCTATCATTCGTCTGTTGAAAAAGTGATGGGTCTGTTTTGCGGGGAGGGGTCGAATGATAGGTCACATTTGTGGGAGGTCCACTAGGTGCACAATTGCGAGGGGGTGGGGGTGGGCTGTTAGCGTGCAGAGCATGGCTCGAGAGCTGAGAACATAGAGCCTGTCAGCTGTCACACTCTTATCTATTATGTACTCTTGGTTAGACACAAGACTATAACTGTCTATTGAATTTGGGTAGGTCGTCATTGAAACATCATGAAGTTGTCTAGAAATAACAAATTGACAAAGACGTTTTGAGGAATCTGTAAAAACGTTCAGTATTTGTTTTTATAGGTAAAACAATTACGTACATATGACACCACTTTAAAACAATTTTTCACACCGCGGGGCATGAATTATCGGAGTTGCAGGACCTCCCAAAATTGGACAAACCCTCCTGGCAACTCCCCAACACTGCTTGCCGTCCCAGCCTACCGTAACAGCAGTTTTAAGACGGGTCTGTATTTGCGTAGTTGGAGCCTGTTGTTGTCTAGCAACGACTAAAATTTCATTGGCTAATCTCGTCATGTGCGCCTTGTACACGCCAATAATATTTGGTTGTTCAGAATCAACCCCAGGAGGGAAAGCTGCCCCAGTTGCTGCTTTATAGCTTAAATGGTCGCTTGCCAAATACGTGAAACGTATGCAAACACCTAGTTGCGCATACATTTTAGTTAATTTCTCCATAACGAAGGGCGATTTCATATTTCATAACCAAAAAGGGTCCCCAGGTCGCTTGCCAAACTTGGGAAACGTATGCAAAAACCTAGTTGCGTATACATTTAAGTTATTTTTATCTGCTTAAACGAGCAACCTCCCTCATACTAAATCTGAAAGGGAAAAAATGAAAATGAAAGAATAAACACTAAACTATCATTTTAAAAAAATTCTATCACGATAGGGAAAAGCTAGAAATTTCCAAAAGCAAAATTGTAGAGTTTAACGAGTTCTTTTAATGGATATAGTCATACCACACTGCTGCCAAACTTTCAGAAATTGGCAAAAACCGCCCTGAACGCAAATGTTGAATTTTGAAGCACGATTGCGCAGACGGTAGAAGCTGAAACAACTATTTGGAAAGTTTCGTTGAATTTCATCCTGGTTTACGCCGTCAATCAACAATATGTGCCCAAAAGCAATCACCACCTTAAACGAGCCCTCTTACTTCAAGACAGTACCGATATTTAATAGTGTCCGCGTAAAGCCAGCAAAAAGTACAGTGCCCAGTCATTTGCCAACAGTTCTAATCACATAAGTTCATAAATAAATAGTTAAAATAAAAGTTACCACTTCCATACTATATACAGTTCGCATCTAGCATTATACACATAGGTACGCTACATATCTAAGTGCAATCTCGTTACATATTATATATTTGCTGTATTTACAGTTTCCACATAGCCAAACTACTGTACAAACATGCACAATACTTTCATTGCAAGAAATCAAAGACGATCAAAATTGAGAGAATAGAAAAAACTGGACTACTCTGCAAGAGCTGTGCTTAGCTGTGCAGATCGGCCTTAATTTACACACTAAAACGTTGTAACATATTCTATTGAGTTTAAACCTCCGACAAGTACAGTCCACACTTTGAGAAAACAGAAGGTTTTTCGACAACAACTACCTACTTTAAAAGTAGAACAATCGCTAAAGTGGACAAAAAGTATGACCAGTTAAAATCTCAACTGTACAATGACAGGAATAGTAATATAATATCTACACAGTGACTATAGAACTGAGATGAAAAACGTTTGAAGAGTGTAGTGTACAGACTACAGGAATACAAAAGCCACAATTTAGATCACTAGAATGTTTCTAGTTTACAACTGCTTCAGGCGCCTGTTCGGGTATAAGCGATGCAAAGAAAGTCGTTATGAAAGTATAGCAGGTTGTCCAGAAAACATTCCACGGACTCATATCTACAGGAAGTTGAGCAGCATCGGGACTGCCTCTTTCACCACTATTTGTAGCAACGGACTCAGAATTAGCATCTGCAGCATTAGTTGGCTGTGCAACGTTTGCGCCAGCTTCTTCCTAAAAACAAAGTTACAATCACTAAGTCTGTAACAATGCTTACAACCCCCACAACCCCCACAAGTTTTGACCTTAAACTAATTGTAAAAGGTAAAGGTAGCCCACCGGAGAATTCTCCTACCCTAGTCAGGGTCTAGGGTGCCGGTGCTATAATTATTATCGAACTTTTGTGCGCGACATAAAATGACACAGAATGACTTAATATAGGACGGACTTTGAATTTCCGACATATTTTGCCGGAGAAATTAAGGCAACTCAAAAAAACCAGGGCGGACAGGCCTTTATATTAACATAAAAAGAAAAAGCACTAGGAATTAAATCACTCGATATAAAAACAAACAGCAAGCCAACCACTGCTGATTGAACAATAGCAATCAATAGCACGTAAAGAAAAAAGTGAAAATTAAAAACAAAATAAATATTCACATTGTTATTAGCGGGTGGAGTAGCGCCCTGCTGCACAGCAACGTTTTGATTGTTCTGCTGCTGTTGTTGTTGTCGTTGTTGTGGAGGATTGGCCGGAGGATTCCCGTTCAGAACATCCCACAAAGGCTGACGGCGTTCTTGCTGTCGATCAATGTTTCTTCCAAACCAACCATGCTGATAACTGAAACAATTATTGATGGTAGCATTACATAAACAGAATAGTGAAATGTCTAGCCAAAGACAGATAATCTTGCACAGACTTGCAAGTAGCCGTACAGTCGCTTTTTGATAACATAGGCCTACAATGCAATGCTAATAGGGTTGGGCATCGGAAAAAATGTTCCGGAAAAAAGGGTTTTTCCGTTTTTTCCGGAGGGTCGGAAAAAATGGAAAAAGTCGGCAAAATTTAATCATTCTGGGAAGTTTTAGAAGTGCTCAAATGAAAAACTTTAGTGATTTTTCTCGAAGTTTGTTCATTTTTTCGATATTATTATTAGCTTTGCTTTCAGTTTTCTTTTATTTCGAAGCCCGAACTTAACTTGACGTTTTCTAAATTTTCATAAACTGCTCAGCTTTAGGAAGTATTATTAAAAGTTAACGACAAACTAATTATTTTTGAAATTAACAAGTCAATTTCAACATTTCAGCCAACAACTATGCTCTTAATTACAACAAACCACTGTTCTTTATTGCTTCAACACTGAAGCCCTGCTTGCTTTTGACCGCAAGGACGAAACATTCCTGGTGGCACATCTTTTGTAAATGGTAACTGTAGCAAACTAACTTTATACTTACTTACATCTAAAATCCAGAGTTGTGAAACAATAAAACATTATGCACACGGTAAAATTATTTGAAAATTCTCTCTGCTCCCAGAAACTAAGATAACTGAGAATTGCGCCCATAGTCTGTTGAAACTTCGTTTGGACAAATTTTTTTCACAATTGCTTAGTTTGGATAAGTCGAAAAGCTAATAAAAGTGTTCAAATAGCGTTAACATGCTGACATATTCGTTAAGACAGGCTAATGTTATAGAAACAAATTTTGAGAAGCTCTGACATGATTAGGACAGCAAAAAAAGTCGGAAAAAGACCGGAAAAAAGTACTTTTTTCCGTTCGACTTTTTACGGAAAAAAGTCAACCCGCCAAAGATCTGCTAACTTTGAACCAGATCGTTATTTCGAGAGGAAGATGTTATTTGCATCTTTCCTAAAAAGCCTGATTCCGAAGGCTTATTTTCATAAAAATGCAAACTAGCAAATTAAAACTTACGCCCAAATAAAAGCCCAAATGCTGAGCACGAAAACAAATCGTTCCCAGGAGGAATAAAAGTACAGTATCATGACAAGAAATCCGGCACGAGTAGCAACATAGATCCAGTCAAGCCAGTCACGCTCACGCCATTCCTCGTCCTCGTCCACTCCACCCTAAAATATGAAATCAATGACCTCACTTCCGCTAGCACAAAATGACAAACATTAAATTTAAAACAGTTTGTCGTTAGAAAAACCAGCTAACGCCACTAACAGAACCTAGGCACGCACGTACATGTATATTTAAATGTTCAGTTTGTAAGGTAAGGCAGCGAAAGTTAAACGGAAGGCAAGGCCAAGATACCGACCGAACATGCTTGTATAGTTCCAAACTGAATCCCCTCCCTCCAGCGTAAAAGCGGCCAGAACAGAAATCACCGTTAGTATATATTGTATATATATACCTGTGCTTTTGTTAACACAAACAGCCAAATAGACAAAACAAAAACAAAAGAAGTTTTAGAATAATTCTGTGTCAGGAATTTCTCCAGACGATGCTTTTAAACGGTATTTTATTAATTTAATCGCTAAACCTTTATCGGAAACCATGAATGCTCCTACCTGTGCATTCATAGCCTGCTGCTGTGCCGGTTGGTCAGGAGCTGGTGCCGCTGCAGCAGCTGCTGGCTGTTCATTGGCCGGTGCCGGTGGGTTGGTCTCAGCAGCAGCACCAAAGGATGCAGCCGGTGGAGTCATTGGGATTGTTCCTTGCGGTGTCACCATCATTCCGGGAAGGTAAACACCACCATAGAGTTGACTAAGACTGAAAACAAAACCCACATATATACGTATACTCACCGCATCATGTAAAACAGCACGCCAACACTGCATTAATTACAGTAGAATATAGAAACAGGTATGCTCTTTCTTTCTGTGACACAGGCAGGGTTATTGAGAAGGAAAGAGGTATGGAAAGGTGCCCAATACGAATGGATTGTCACGACGTCTTTGGAGAAAGCTACTATTTTGGTTATATTAACTGATACGTCAAGATAAACAGTTTAAGGTGAGCAAAGACGCACTCATATACAGATGTTTTTGGCAGGCCGCCAAAGTACAACAGTTTTTAAGCATTCCCAAAACCATTGCCCCCCCCCCTGTATTTATTGAATGGAAGCCTTAATAATTTGAAAATCTAGTATTAAGCAAGAAAATGTAGGTCTGCGTTTCACAGTGAAATTGCGGCTAACCGAGACGATATGATCTAGATAGTGTTACCGTTATATTGTTATAATGTTAAGCCCGGTTCATACTTCTTGTGCTTTGTGCTTTCCGGTTCATACTTTATGGAAAAGCATTGTCTAAAAGTATTTTCTGCTGTTTTCTATTGGCAAATAAGCAGTTTAGAAGTTGATCAAAATACTATTTTGCCCTTCTATTTTTGAAACTTGTTTTTCTATTTAATTTGTGGCTGAATATGCGTACTATATAGATCTCGTAACTTGTGCTTTACTGTCCCAACGAGAAGTGTGAACGCATCCTCGTGAGCACAAAACATAAAGGACCATGAACCGGGCTTTATATTCTAGATACCGCTACTAACTGTACCCACTGGCGCACCCAGGATTTTGTAACGGGCCACCACCCCGATCGTAAATATTTTACTACAGGGGAACCGGGAGTTGAGGAAACTTGAGTAATACGTAACTGAACGAAGTACAT
>JASAND010031036.1:0-14510 GCA_030248195.1 Trissonchulus latispiculum
ACTTTCACTCTCTAGGATAAGACTAAACTACAGGTAACAACAGTGGTGTGTGATGTTGGAGCAATGTTCGAACCTGACCAACTAGAAATCGACGGAATGATTACAACGGTTTATTGTGATTTAAGCAAGAACTTGACGACAAAATTAGAGCAAAACATAAATTTCGACCAAAATATAAACTTTACCCAAAATACAAATCAAACCACAAAAACCCGGCCGAAGCCGACTGAGTGACAGGGATAATAATTAAGAACCCACAACTAATCACCCAACTTTGAACCCAACCTTTCTTTATCAACTTCTACACCCACACTGCGACAAACCAACCCCAATATGGAGGACAACAACTATTAGCTATCCGAACCTACGAATTTAGACAAGAGTAATGCGAAATGATTGAACGTTCAACAAATGAAATGTTATTTTCACTTAGGCTTAGCAACTCATGAATAATTTATATCTTTCCTGCCGGTGCTAACTTCACACTATTATGTACTCTTGCTCGCGTATGATAACGGTTCCGCTTGGCCATTACATTATTTAATAGCCTCCGAACTGTGACCTAGACGACGTAGAATTTTGCTCTGTGTGCTTCAGAATTTTGTTTAACTTTAAATTATTCATTTTGGTTTCGGTTTCAACAGGCAACAAACTGTGATAATACAGATCACAGTTCTAAGCGCATGGCTAATATATAATGTAACGATTGTACAGTATTGTTTTTTTATTCACGAGATTTTTCCGTTGGAACAACTGCCCATTTACGATGTCTAACACTTTCATTGTGCTACTTTGAGGGAAATGGTTTGGCAACGTCAAGTTACTTATTTAAGATTCTAAAATCTCGTTAGGCAATTTAAATTACAAGATGCGCAAAAGTGAAGGAACGAGGAAAATGTCAAGAAATGACCAATAAATGGACACTTTATCTCGTGTATCACCCCACCCAACCCTATGCATCTAAGAAATCTCATTTAACCTAGAAATAAGCTGTATACCAAACCAAAAGTAGATAACAGAATTTGGTACATTAAAATGATCTTTCGATTCGTCGTCATTATTTGTCTGATCGGCAACTCGCCCCATAGGAAGTACTGGGGTCAACCTAGGCAGATTTAATATTTAGCAGATGGTAGCTTAGCTTTAACTATTAACTTTACCTTTAGCGTTAGCTTTAATTAATTCATCTACACTATATTTTGCCAGATCAATTGACCCACCCACAGGCCAGCCTACAGTGTGGTCGGATAACGGCCGACCGACCGATCGGCCAAGATGCAAGTCAACAATCAGAAATTTAGCATTTAGGCAATTAAGCTTAAAATGAAAATGTCCACAATTAGCCATTAGCATCAGATTTAGTTTCACACTCGACACTCCTCTTCATCATCCTTCTGCTCCTGTTCCAGTAGTAGGACAAAGGCCTCAAGATGGGACATGGTTTGGACGCTGGAGCTGCATATTTACACACAACCTGTGAAAAATATTTGGTTTTAGTATCGCCGGTAAGATATATAGTTAGATAGTATATCTTAACAGCCATAGAACCATACCAAAATCTCCGTCATTTGGAGATGAAAGTGTTTTGTATAACTATAACTAGTCAAGCAGCAAACGGTAGTACTTCTGTATTGCAGTAACCAAGTGCTATCAGGTAGGTATGATTGCACTAACGAAAATTTGTCTAACTAACGCCAAGAGTCTGGATTAAGCCTGCGGATTGCTTAATATTGAAATTTGGGAGGCTGTACTGCTTATCCTTATTAAGCATGTGTTTATAGACGTTTGAACTAAAACGCACCTTACTAGATAATCTAACCTCGTGTTAGTAGAATCACATGTTTGAGCGTTCTCCCCCTTTTGAAACTCGGAAGGTGTCCCACTTAGAATTGTTAATCGTAAGTTTATATGAGAATAAACCAAAAGGAATTTGATTGGGTACTATAGCTGACGTACCTGCGGCGTCTAATGATGTTCCTTTTGGTTTGTTCGCAAATCAACTCATGGATAACAATGCTAAGCGGTACACCCTAAGCGATTAGCCAATCTGAAACATTCTAGTTCAAACAACGTCTATAAGCACATGCTTACCAATGAGGAGCGGTACACCCCCGAGATTTCAAGCTTCATGTACTTATCATCTCGCATCTGTAATCTACTAGGAAGGGCTGAGTATCTTACTCTTCATGCTATAAACTCTTGCTAAATCCTATTCGGTAAAATTTAGACTATTAACTAATACTTCTAACTGTAATAGCACTCCTTGTTTAGACTTCTCAAACAATCGCATTGTATCTGGAACGTAATATATATATCCTATTTCAACCTGGTTCATCCTCTATAATACTGCATATTTAAGAACAACAAAGCATTTATTTACCAACAGTACAATTACATAGGTAACGCTGGCCGTAACAAAAGATTTCCAAAAATTTCAAGATTCCTTACAGCATGACACGTGAAGAGTCAGTACGAATAAATGGACTATTGTCATCGTCAATATCTAAGACAGACGCAGGTCACTGAGATCCGGGGGCACTAGGTAAAGTGGAGGTAGAGGGTTCGTCAAGCTTAGCCTTCGAAGTGCACGGCTCCGAAGGCAAAATAGAGGGCATCTCTGCCAAAATATTAGCAGTCTTCCGCTCTCTTGGACCGCTTTGCCTTGATGTCGGCAGAAACATTTTCTATCACATCAGAAATAGCGTCTTCTTGTCGGACTTGTTCCTTGTGCGTTTAATCCACAATTGAGGAAATCTTGCCCTGAAGAAAAGACAATCCAAAATTGCAATTTGTTAGAAACAAAACATTTACATGTATAGAATGTGCCTTCACAAAAATGTGGTTGTTGAGTGAAGAAGAAAAAACGGTTGATTTCAGACCCGATAGTCCGTGGTACGAATCTGGCACAACGCTTTCGCTAATCTCCTTGGTCAAAGGACTACGACATATCGGATCGAGGCGGGTTAGCCAAGTCAGGTATCTAACCTTAATTGGTCTGTTCAGGGGTACCATTATTGCGGGAATGTAAACAGGAGTTCCATGTAGGGATCTCTTTCGCGGATTCAGTCATAATTTGATGTCACTCTTGTCTCTGAGGCTGTGTTCCGAAGAAGAGTATTGGGCTGGCTCTGTGGTCTGATGAAAATATTCTCCGCGGGTCACCATCATTATTTGCAAAAGAGGCTAGCATGAAGCTGTAGGTTTAGTGTTCTAGCCTGTCCGCATATAGCTTTCAGGAACATTTATTATAAACGAGTAAGACACAGCCTTAAAGAGGGGAAGCTACTAAAATCGATTTGCCCCGACTTTGTCCGCTTGGCCTACTTTTTGGCGAAGATATAGAGTATAGGTGTGGTCAAAAATATCGGGAACTGAGATGTTGGTTGCCTTCCAGCCATGTGCAGCCGTCGGGTTTATGTGCCCGACCCCCTCCTTTTTCACAACTACCAACATAATTAATTAAAAATTTCTGCTGGCTGCAAGACCTTAGCTTCAAGGTTGCCAGTTGCCAATACGATTTAGCACAAGTGCCCCTATCTGCAGAAAAATACTAGACATCTGTATATTATCTGTATCTAAGGGAATTACTCTTCAAAGCTGAAGTTTCGGTAAAAATTTATAAGTTTTTGGCTAACGAATGGAAAATTTTATTCCTGGTGCGAGCTATAACGATGCAGATAATATACAGATGTCTAGTATTTTTCTGCAGATAGGGGCACATGTGCTAAATCGTATTGGCAACTGGAAACCTTGAAGCTACGATCTTGCAGCCAGCAGAAATTTTTAATTAATTATGTTGGTAGTTGTGAAAAGGAGGGGTCGGGCACATAAACCCGACGGCTGCACATGGCTGGAAGGCAGCTAAGATCTCAGTACCCGATATTTTTTGACCACACCCATACTCTATATCTTCGCCAAAAAGTAGGCCAATCGGACAGAGTCGGGGCAAATCGATTTTAGTAGCTTCCCCCTTAAGGTGCTGGTTTCCTTTCGGGTATTTTTGCCTCCTACGGCTTTAATCCTTTAAGCAAAGGGCTAAAACTTACGAAATAACCTATTTCCGTGCTCTTTAACATTTTAGGACCAGTCCCATATTCTTAGGCCAAAAGATAAGAAAGTTTTGATTTTTGACCTTAAGCTCCCAGTAGGTAGACAAGACACCGGATTGGTTGGTATGGCTGGAAAGAGGACTCGAAAATGAACATTTTTGCTCTTACAACGTTTGAGCTATCTCCAGTGGTTAAGTCAGTATAAGCAAAAAACTGTTTTTAGGGTCAAAAAATGGCCATTTTCGAGGAAATCAGTTTTTTCAAAATTACCGCCACATGTTTAGGACAAAATTGGCTTAGTTATACTCAATCGATACATAGTCCAAATGCACATTTTATGAATGCGTATTAGCCGGACATTACTGCTTTCAGCTAGAGATTTGGCCGAAAAACCATTTTGGCCAAACTGCGATTATTTTGTTTAGAACATCGATTTCTCAAAAACTACTCGACGGATTCCGGAGATTTTCGGCAGAGTCGAAATTCGCACTTCTGCGGAGGGACGTTTTTCTTCGTTTGGGCTAAAACATATTGAGTAGCAAGAAAACTCAATGCGAAGTTGCGAAATTTCGTGTTACTGTGCATTTGGCCGATTTTCTCGACCGTTAAGACTTGCTGAGCCAAATCCAAAAAAACGTCCCTCGGCCCATATGTCCTTCATATCGTGGCACAAAAAGAACATTTGGCCGATTCTTCAGTTTTGAGAAATCGATGTTCAAAAATGTTTTGCCTATATTCATGCTGTTAGATGTCAGCATGTCAGAAAATTTCAGCTATTTTTTTGCTAATTTTGCCAATTCTGTAAACTCATGTGAACGTACAGATAATAAGCTTCAAAACGATGTATCAAGCTCTTTGGAACTCCCAAAATTGCGAAAGTTATAGCGTTTCAAAGAAATCACCACAAAAGCACTGCACAAAAGGATACCACCACCTTAAGGAACATCTATAATTCAATAGTTAAAAACTTTAGTACACTGTACCTGAACAGATTTAGCAACTTCGGCGGATTCTTCCAAAACAACTTTTTTAGCCTTCTCGCGTTCCATTTTCTTCTGGAACTTCTGAGCATTTTTCCCGGGATTGGTGGGATCGTCATATGTAGGCTGTGACTGAAAACAAGAGTACATAAGACATAAGATATGATAGCTGGCATACTCTATGTAAGCGTGAAACTTCCCCTGGACTTTAACGGCTGACCCCCCGCAAATTGGACTCCAGTGACACTCCCTGCAACTTGGTACCCATTAGAAACTGGGGTTCGCTCACTCGCTCTATGCTTGTATGTTAAGGCTCAGCTCAAAAACACTAGTAGTAAGTGAGCGACTTGTGTATCTGTTTCGAGCTTTAGAACACACGTAAGGTGGGCTAATTTGTTTGGTCCACTGGGGTCCAATTTGGAGGGCTTACTCTATTTGGAGGTCACGCTTACTACAAAATACAGCATAAAGCAGTCTTGAGCAAAATTATATTATCGCTTACTCACGCTCTTGACTGAAAGTGAAACTGAAACTAGAAATGAAAAGCAGGCCGAACTGCAAATACCGAACCTGAAAAACTTTTGGTGACCATTTCGGTTTTACAGGAAGAGCCAATCTGTAGAAAAATGCCGAAAACTGGTCAGGGTCATTCCTACATTAGATTCTGAAACGATCTTAAGGGGGGCCCATTTTTAGTTCATTTTTTCGACTTTCTCCGATTTCGCTGATTTTCACACATTTTATTGTTCAAATGATATATTTTAAAGAGTTTTCAAAATTAAAGTCGTAGCTCTTAATACGGTTGTCGAGTAATTTCACCTCAAAGTTGAGATTAAAGGATTAAAATTTGACATGATGATCAGGTCGTATTAAGTTTTAATCCTTCAAAAATTAATTTAAAAATTTCACAGGCCTAAATTAAAATTCTAATTCCAGGGTACAGCAGTTTAATATTTTAGCGTTATTTGGATCTATAATTTGTCCAGATTCATCAACGTTTGTCTGGAGATTGTATTGGCGCACGTGAAAAAATGACAACTTTTTAAATTTCCTATGTTTAACACATAAAATCTCAACTTTGAGGTGAAATTATTCTACAACCGTAAGAGCTACGACTTTAATTTTAAAACTCTTTAAAATATACCATTTGAACAATAAAATGTGTGAAAATCAGCGAAATCGGAGAAAGTCGAAAAAATGACCTAAAAATGGGCCCCCCTTAACTGAGCTTACTTCAGGCAAGAGTACATAATAGAATATTCTATTATGTTTATACTGTTGGCCAGACAAGTCTTAACTGTTGGCTGATCGTGCCTAATCCTATGTTCATTGCCAGCTACCAGTCACCATATTTGAGATTTAAAAAATTTTAGCCAAGATCTTACCAAACTTAGCTCTCCCCAAGACTTCTGTTTTAAGAAGTCCTTAATTAGATTCGCTGGTGAGTCAGTATTAGTCCACATCCGCCAGTCATCGCACTCCTCTCTTGATGGAGTCTTCTTTCTTTTTAACAATTATAGCAATATCTGAGTTAGTATTAGCATTCCAGACGCTTCCTCAAACCAACTACTGTTTCATTCCAACACTTTGAATATCTCTCACTGTCACTTCGGCTTTTCGGAGATTTTCCAGACAATATCCTTTCCCGAGTGTAACGCATGTTATAATCAACTAAATATTGTCAAAAATGCAAAATAGTAAGTTTGTGACAGTAAGTATGGTCATGATCTGCACTATAACGGGCAACCCCAAACAACTGCGAACCGAGTTATACCACAAATAAGAAGTACACAATAAGAACAATGGCCCCAGTACTGTAATAAATAGTTTGAAAAACAGAAAAACACTTATGTCGGGTAAGTTTATAAAAACTTTTGACGCGAACTAAGCAGAACAGTGGTATTCTAGCTGCCGAATCCCGCTTTCAAGAGACGGCTCCCAACGTTAGCCCCACTAATTAAGCTTTTTGTTATTTCCGTTAATTGCAACAAAAAAGTCCGAAAGTTAAGAATGTGCTCCCTGCAGACATAGCCAAATAAAAAGCTTGCTATTGATTACCAAAGTTTCAACAAGTTACCCCTTAAAAGGGGAATAATACCGCCGTAGAGTTTTGGATTTATGTGTTCAACGTTTTGTTTGTTTTCATCATACTGTTCTAGTGTACGGTGCTGTTAGCTTTTGACTAGTTTCAACTCCCCGACATTTACCGTTTCTGCGACAAAAGAATGGGAGTATTTTATTGCCATTTGAAACTGCCAATTCTGAAACTAAAATTATACCGGAAGAAGGATTCGATCTGTGTCCGGAACAGTGCCATGCGGACACCCTAGCCACTACACTACTCTGACTATAGCGATTTTATCGAGTAAACAGCGAGAGGGAAAGTTATCATTTATCTATATATGTTTATTTTAAACAATTTATTTTATCTAAATTCTGAAGCAAAGCAAACACTAATGAAATAAATACAGTGTAAGCGCAAAATCAGTCTTTGCACACGAAAATTGTAACATCAGTTTTAGCTACGTATTTATTGATCTGTTAAACCTCTGCCAATCAGGTGACAGGTAAATAACGCCCGATCTTCGGTAATATGAGAAAAGGCAGAGAGTGATCGTGTGCAAAACAATTTACAGGGCGTTGAAAATTAACTAAATTGAATGTAATGATGTTCTAGAAATTGCAAAATCTTAGAAAAATTGTTGGGCAAAAAACCTGCGTAACAGGGACATGTGTTGAAGATAGGACGGAAATCCTCCGCGCCAAGCAGTTTACATGCAAAACATATGAATTCAGATGGGTCAACCCATTACAAGTATACCGCCTCCGGCGGTATAAAAATTCAAGTTCATCCCTACACTTTCTGTGTAACGGAAGCACTTTCTTATGATAGCTAAATCAGATCAATGTTGTAAATATCAAAAGTACATACTGAATAAGAGCGTAACAGAATTGTCGTTCGTTAATTTATTGGCTTGACATTTTTAAAAATTGACATTTGCAGCCTCGAACAACTGTTGCGGTTGCCACACTCTTATTCTATTCTGTACTCTTGATGACGAGCACAGTTGCAGGCAAAAACTTTTCTGTAAAACGAACAAGACATCTGAACATGCATTTGTGAAGACAATTAGACTGGCAGTGGGTGCCAAGGGATGAGTCCTTGATACCTAATATGTTATACTTCAACAGCTAGTTAACACGTAACACGAGCAAATTATTGCTTTCGAGTTTCCTAGCTGAAGTTATAGTAGTAAATTTGTCGAAAAAGAATGCCAGAGGGATATGTTTACATTTTGAGAGACCCCCCTCCAAGGTTTCGGCGTTAATGTCTCGAGCATATTGCAAGCTTAATACATTAGGAAGCGCAGAGTGTCTTACTCTTCATGCAGTAAACTCTTGAATCTATCAACATGCTTTGTTCACTGACAGACCATTCACACTGCTATTTGCGGTATAGTGAACCAACCAACCAACCTTCCGTTTCCTGGACACTGCAGTCGATGATGGGGCAACCGTCAGAGAAAGTGAGGTGTTCCGATAATGATCACTCTTTCTATTGGAGAAATCAAACTGGTAGGACGCCTTGAGATCGTGGACAATTTGTCCATAGCTACAGGACAACAACTTTCCAGAACCAGACCTGTGACGGGCTTTGGAAAAGAAAGACTCAATTCCTGATCCATTCAGACGCAGCGGAGAAATGAAATTGTGAGGGAAATGAACAGAGAAATACTTCACGCACTCCAGAAATCCTTTGGCACTTAGCCGTAGGATTTCAAAAGTCTGCCAGGCCATAAAACGCTTCTCTTGGGGACTGGAAGGCCTGAATCTATTGCCGTACTTTTCACGTAGCTCAAAGTACCATTTGGCTAAAAAGTTCAAACCTTCGACAATATTGAGACAAACCGGATCATTAGATGAATTAACCATTCTGTGTGACAGGAATCCATCCTGAAAAAGCTTCTGCCCGGCTTTCAAGAACTGTAGCGCTGCAGTTCCCTTGGCTGACGTATCATACACTTCGAGTTCAGCTAAAAAACGATCACTAACCATGATCTTCGAAGGTTCTACGTTCAGTCTGACCCATGCGTCGCGATCAACGTAACTTTTCTGCAGCCCCTTAACAAGAACACATTGTCCTTTCTCTCTTCTTTCCTGCTCACGCTTATATGAATCTTCAACAGATTTCCATCCAAAAACAGAACCATTCAGTTCCAATCGTTTTGATCCCCGATCTCTGGAGCAGTGGAGGCAGGCAACGTAGTTTTTCAGAGCATGTGAAGGACAAGACACTGCAAAAACAGGTTGACTCGGATTGACAGGATTGGGAAAACTCGATACAAGATTCGTCAGCAAATCGGTGCTGGATTGCACGTTGTTCGGAATCGGGATGGCTTTAGGATAACCCAAAATAGATTTCACTGCTGCCATGTTGGCAGTAGCTCCATCGAAAACAATAGCGATAGTGCTAAATTCGTATGCTTCGAACATCAAGATAGCATCATACAATAGACTAAGATTTACGGAAGCTGTAGCGTTTGTTCCAAGCAGAAAAAAAGGGCCTACAACGTCAAAGGATGAGGTGAGATCTCGCCACAAGAACTGAACAGCATATTGCGCAGGCTGCTGCAATCCGCTAACTTCTTCATAAAGATCTCTCAGGCCAGGAACATCAGTAGCACTAGTTTCCAGTCCTAAAATATCAGTTAAACAGTGGTAATTAATTCCTTATATTATAGAAGAAGTGTAAGCCACTATAGGGCTTCTCTTCTTGACATTGCGCAACGGTGCTCCAACCATAATACGCGAATGTTCCACCGTTTGGTGGTGGAGGGTTAGGCAGAAGAGGGTCCCCGTTGGGGGAGGGAGGTGTCAAGACCAGCAAAGATTGGCGAAATCTGATTGGCTGCTGGCCACCCACCTCTTCAGCCTACACACTCCTCATCAACAGGGACTGTTTCGCCTACCCTCCCACCAAACGGAGACCTTGTTTAGAAATGCAGTAAAACTACCGTAATCCTCTGCACTACCCCTCCCCCACAACAAACGGGGAGGAGGTCTCTGCAATCGTATTGGTTGTCGTCTACCCCCCACCAAACGGGGAGGGGATCTCTTTTCGGCTACCCCCTACCAAGCGGAGGAGATGTGCGCTGTCGATCTGTTCGATCCCCCACCAAACGGGGGAACATTCGCGTATTGTGGGTGGAGCACCGTTACGCAATGCCAAGAAGGGAACCCCTATAGTGGCTTTCTCATTTTTAATATATAGTGCAATTATGCACTCTTGGTGGTTCCCATCCATAGGATAACATGGGGAATTATGGGGGGGGGGTGCTGACTACTCCTCCAGAACTACAAACAATAAATACATATATCCTCTCAGCGAGAAGCAAAACAGATAGATCCTCTTGGCAAGATGGGAAAAAGTAAAAGATCCCTTCGCCAAACATCTGAATGTTTACTAGTCTTTGGCCAGAAATCAAATAAACCGCAATTTTTTAATTTTTGGGGTAGTTCCCTAAATATTATATCATTTTTCTGGGGTATATCCCTCATCGAAGTGGAGGTAGATCCAGATAATCGAACCCCGTGTTAATGCATAGAGCACTTGCCATCACCAATAGATTCCTCACTAGACAATAAAACAACTAAGTTTGTCTGGTAAATTAACCCAACTTATTTCCATCTGAGGAAACACACACCAAATTTGGCCCTTTAATCAACTCATGGTGCGGTGGAAATTAAATGGAAAAGAAATTCTAACCATATATACCTAAAGTCCCCAACCATTCTGCAAGACGTCACTCACAACGAGCTTTAGTTGGGCAACCCGTAAATGACCATATAACCTTCTGAAGGCTAGAGTTACCTTTCGGACACCTTGCTTTTGCTTTGTCAAATCAAAAACGTTGCAAATGATTGATAAAGAAAATCTATACTATTGGAAATGTTACATACTGTATCATTACACTTGAAGTAAATATGCTTGCATAATTTGACACTGGAAATTTGCATGAGAAACCAACTAACCATATATCTGACGATTCTTCGAGTTAAAGAATAGCTTTCCAATAAGCTTAACTTCGTCCCAGATCAAGACACCGACACCGAGACGAGGATTCCGGTGAACAGGCTCTGATTTATATAGGTTTCGCTGACTTCTGAGGTAGCTGTGGTCGGCTCCAGCACTTGGTCTGCAAAACTTGTTTCTGAACTGTTTTACAGTTCTGAGTGAGGGCAGGGAGAAGCCAGGAAAGCTTTCCATCAAACTGTAGCAGGCACTCGATCTTGCTGCGATACTGGCGGCAAGCCGTAAAGTGGCAACGTTCCACCTAAGTCAAGCAAGACAACAAACCGTTAAACAAATGCACAAATTCCTTCAATTATCATATAAGCCTTTAGGTGCTGGTTCGGGTTCGCTCAAATTTGGGCTTTAAAAGCTCAAATATCGTTGAAATTCATTCAAATTCACTAAAATTACTTCATCTAGCTCAAAAAACCGTTTAGAAGAGTCACGGCTGGGAGTTTGAGTTTGGAAAAATTAGCTATAAACCGCCACAACTAGCACTGTGCCCTACAAACTTACTGCACTGTAACAAGCTTACGGGGACAGATTTATGGCGATTAGTATTCTCTCAGCAAAACCTACAACTTTATGTTCTTCAATATTCGTAGATTCCTTACGGTTTAAGAAAAAACAGCGAAAAATGATTTTCGAGATCCAAAACTGGTCATCTTTCGAAAAACTAAATATTGCAAGATTTCTATAGCTTTATCAGTGCTGGTCCGTCGGTCAAGTATTGTCCACAATTGTACTCTCATAGGACATGTTATGCCCATTACGGAGATCTCTCTGTGGCATCTCTACCTCTCAAATCATTCGAACATTTAGAAAATAACTTTGCACACGCATTTTCGAGACAATTGCCGAGGGCTATTTTTTATGGTTTCGTGTTTTGTCTTCCTGTTCGAGAGAAATAAACGTTCAAACTTGGAAATTTTAACGCAAGTCAGACAACATTTACATTTATCTGAAAATCTTGAGCTTATTTGATCATTAAACAATTTAAAAAATAGCCCCCGGGAAGACGTTTCTTTTGAAGCCTGAACTGGTTGCTTTTCTTTAGATTTGCGACACTTCAAGAAATCCATGTTCAAAAATAGTTTTCTTGTTATCGCATGTCAACGTCGAACAGTTGAAATGAAACAGCTGAACTCTGCTTAGTTACAACAAGCACACTCTAAGCTTCAAAGTGGCATACACATGATCGATCAACTCCAAGAATTTGCAACAAATACCCGATCCTTAAGATACCAACCAGCAAGAGATTATCATCATATTCTGTCATGTACTCATTCTTCCACATTTCAGAAGTATGACACGTCTCCAAATAAAAAAAACTGGATCTACTTATATACAATTTCGACAAACTTTGAAACTGAAAATTAGTCGAATGCTAACAGATTCACAATATAACTAGGAATTATCTTCGCCGAAAATTTAACTAGAGAAACTGGAGCAAAGAAACTCATAATCAAATACGAAATTGTCCAAAAGCATTCACTCACCTATTACCCTTAGATCCTCTCTTGTTTCGCACCTGATCATCTCGCCACTGCTCCTGCACACATGCTTTGAACTGTGGATCACACCTTTTCTCAACCGCATTAAGCTCCTCTTCCAAAAGTTTAGTCTCATTCTGATTAATATGAGACAATACATCCACTAATCTATCATTTTGTTCTTGACACAATGGAACCGACAACTGAGAAAGCTTTGCCTGTAGATCTTGTTTGTGAGTCGCAGCGCCCAGCCTCTTTTTCAACATCATTATTCGATGATGTACGCTAAAAATTAGCCATAATATCAGCAATCACCGAAACCATTAACAGCCGTAACAAACTCATACAAAAACATATTCACGATTTCACGTATACGTTGACAGAACAACGATAACATACAGGCTATATACATATACATATATACTAGGAATAATATTCACCAGACTCAAAAATCGTCTATTTTGGTAGGTACTGAAACTTAAGGGGGGATTCATCGTGAAAAAACTTTTAGACCGCGGATTTCGCTCATTTTAACACAATCTAGTCATATATGTCATACATTTCAAGTTTAAATTTTGAGTTGTTTCGTCCAGTTCTCCGTAAGTTATGAGCCATTCATTGAGTTCAATTTGAATATCAGCGAAATGAGGGTGCTGCAGACAACTGAAGCAAGTTTGCGCAAATCAACTTCATATATTTACCTTACTTTGTTATGCACGTTTAAAAACAATTAATGAAAACATTTTGGAACAGATTCAAGCCAGATAAGCATGATCAGAAGCTTCCTTAAAGGATTTTCCGAAGAAACAAGGCCATTGTTCCCATCGATGTAATGAAATCTTTAAGAGCGCTTAACTTAAAATGGAAGCATTTCCGAGCCATAGTTCTATGAGAAGAATTCATCCCTGCACTGAGAGCTTTCGATTGATATATAATATGCCATATTTTGAAAATTATGAAAAATCGCTGTTTTGTTTATTTCGGGGTCTGAGGTTCCCCATTGGCGCACTGAGAAGTACTGGACACAGCTGCCGGCATAATTCATGCAACAAATTGATCCTAAGGCATGAATAAACATTTTGAAATGCAAAAAAAGCAATTTCATAAATATAGCTTGGTCGTAAAATGCCTATCTTTCGAAAAAACAGCAATTTTCGCAATTTTGCAGAAAAAACTAATTCTTGCGCCAAAAAAATATCGACACTGGCAAAAGATTCGAAGTAACATTGGGTATCCTTCGAAAGCTTTATACACATACTGTGTCACTGTGGAATTAGAATTTTTAGTTAGGACTTCTATTTTTTATAATAGACAGTCAAACTTAGTGACCCCCATTTTTGGTCACCAAAAACGGCAGATTTTAGCAATTTTCGGCAGTTCGCTAACTTCAAAAATTCATTAAAATTTTTTGAAGGCCTAATTCAAAATTCTAATTCCACAGTGACACAGTATCTGTTTAGAGGTTTAAATCGATACCAAGCGACACCCGGTATCTTACACCGGTTACGAGATTTTTTGGCGCAGAATTATAATCGACACTTTTTAGATTTCCCATGTTTAACACATGCATACCTCTACTTTGAGGTGAATTTTCTCAACAACCGTAAGAGATCCGATTTAAATTTTATAAACTCGTTAAAATATCCCACTTGGACAATAAAATATGTGAAAATGAGAAAAAACGGAGATGGTTTAAAAAATGACCCCTAAAGTGGACCCCTTAATTTTTAAGCACTCATTAGCTTAGTTATGGCAGAATATGTGGAAACAGGCTATTTATATATATATATATATATATATATATATATATATATATATATATATACTGCAATAATGTTAGCATTTTTAGCCCATTTATCCCCCCCCACGTTTTGACCTCTCCCCATTACTGAGGGCGGTGTTATTTATCCCCCAC